>CAUYRH010155556.1:0-32128 GCA_963574655.1 Perodicticus potto | reverse complement strand
TCTCTCTCCCCACTTGAAATCTCTCCCTGTACCAGGAGCTTTGGTGTTTTCTGTATTCTTTTCTGTAAATCAATTCTGTCTTACCACGGAGGGGTGGGGGGGGGAAATAATGTAATGAAGAATAATAAAATACATATATTTGAAAAAAAATAAATAAAAATAAAGTTCTCACATTAATTATGACATTGCATATTTAGTACCTATCATAACACTCAATATTATAGATTAAGTTAAAAAGTATATTATTCCTTTTCATAGTTGACCATTTTTTTGGTCTTTAGCCACTCTGAGGAAAGCTTCCCCCAAAATGTGGTCCTTTAAAAAACAAACAATTCAGCGTCATTTTTAATTATGACATGATAATATTATACAGCAGTAACTGTAAGTTCAGGCTCAGAAAGTGAAAAAGTCATAATAACAGACGGTGTAGATGACAGGAGGGTTTTGATAGTTCCCTTCAAATCTGAAAGATTGTCTTGAAAAAGATAAATCGTATTTTTCTATGTGGATATATTTTGTTTCAAGTTAAGAGAGAATTTTCAAACAATTAGAGCTATTGAAAACAGGAAAGAAACTTGATGGGCTAGGTAACAGTGTGTTATCTAAATTCCTTTGTAAAGTTTGGCTATTTATCAATTTGTAGGCAAATATCCATAAATTTCATTAGATCGAAAAACATTTATCATTAGAATATTTAAGTATTCTCTTTTGTCTTAGAAGACATATATATGTAGGTAGAAAATTCTTTGCCTCCACCTTCATTCACTGCTAGCTCTTTGAAAGAAAAAATGAGAAAGACAGGGAGAGGGAGAGACAGGGAGAGCAGAGAGGGATGGGAAAGAGAAAATGAGGGAGAAGAAGAAGGGGAAGAAGAATAAATGAATGATATTAACGGTGATATTAACGATTACCCTAACAGGACCACTGAAGGGAAAAATGCCATCTATTATATTCAAACTGGAGTTTATTGCAATATTTCAGCATGGTTCTTCAAAAGAAAAAGATGGTTTTATGTTGTATCAAAGATAGTTTATTCATTTAGTATAGAGTATTAAAATTATATAGTAAATTATTTTCCACTAAAAAACACCAAATAAACTACATAAGAAGATATTGTGCTTCTGCCTCAGGTTTATATTTAAAATGATTTATAGTCTACAATTTCTTCCTGAGGTCATCACCTTCATAAATACCAGCCACATACAGTGAAAACCAACTCAATAAAATGAGAATCTTATTTCTCTTCCTTCTGCTTATGTAGATACTTCTTCCATCTACATGGCATCCATTTATAACAAAGCCTCACTTTGTGCGGATTTTTATGAGTTCTTGAGCTTTTCCTCCTTTTTTATCTTTCTATGCATCAGCAAAGCAACTGGCAGATTCTTTAATAAAATATATTATACACATTAATATTTATAAGCCTATGAATTGGATGTTTAAATAAACATTCACCAACTTATGCCAATTCTCTTGTTTTTGATGTTAAATCATACTTACGTTGTCTGGAAAGTCAGCCTTTAGTTCAGTGACACTTTGACACCAATATGCAGCCGTTTTCTCACTGATGAGCTCAATATTCAGGAAGGAGCTCTGTCCAGGGCCATACATGGGGCCAGAGGTGGTCCCCCGGATGATTCTGGGTGAAACATTTGTCACGATGTCCTGATGAAACAGTGAAGACATTGAGTCTCCTTTTGACAAAGAAAACCGATGATCTTTATTATATGCTCATTTCCATATGATGATATATCATCCAGTCCTTTCTTAGAGTTTTAAACAAGAATTTTTATTTTTAATATACTTTATAGATAAACATAAACTATTTCAAAAAAAGGGCAAAATATATGTTAGTTTTAGCTAAATTGCTTCTTATAACTTAAATTCAACATAATGAAAGAATTAAAATGTTTATGTTAACTAACATTGGTTTGGGGCATACTAATTTTAATTTGTTTACAATTAAACAATAAATAAAACATGATATGTTAAAATATAAAAATCACTTTTCAGTCTATTTAATCTAAGTATCTCCGTTCATAGTTTAATACTAATAAGAGTTAATGTTTATAAAAAGCATATATAATGTTTTTCCTAAAATGGAATTCTAATGTAAATTGGCCAAGAAGTATATACCAGTATTGCCAGCTCATCAAACTTTAACACGTATTCTAATGAACTGAGTCAAATTACCTATGGTATTGTAACTGTATATTCATATTATTCAATGAGAAAAAAGTCACTTTTCCCAAGATTGAAATGAGTATATCAATAACTTCCTGATAACTATAAACAGTAAACAGTACAATTAACTTGCTTGTTAAGTGTAATTAACAACCCACAACTGCTTCTAAAGCTGTATTAACAAAGAAGTGCAACATTTCTTCTATTACTTCAAACTAAAAAGAAACAAAGAAAAAAAATGTTTCTTTTGCCAACTTCCAATTAAAATTAATTTTGAGTAAAGGTCATTTAGTTAAGGATTTATCAGAATTAGTCATTTAAGTACCCCTCCTCACCATCTTGTCACTCTTAGTAAGATAACATGAACCCCCATTAGTATATAGCAATTAAGGTCAATTTACATATTTTAATTAAGAACCACCCCATATAAAACAATTAGCGTAATAGGCATACTAACTGGATTTCATAACATTTGGACGTTTTTCCAACTAGATAGACAGGAAACCTTAATTAGCATTAATTAGTGCTGATCTGCATATGTTTGATAAGGCATACCCTTGCCACAAAAGATTATTTATTCCTGAATCTGCCAAATGCTACAGTTGCAGAGGATAAAAGGACTTTTCTTCACGTTGCATGTTAATTTCTGGTAATTTACATTCACTTTTACATTTGAATTAGTATATTATAAAATAAATGGTATAAATGTTACAATAAGCCTCCTTAAATATGTACATTTTAACTTATAGGAATCACGCCCGTTAATTTTTTACTAATTAAGCCATCCCATTTCTATTGTAACCGTGTGCAACATCAGCAGCCTTGCTTTGATTTGCTGTTGCGAAACCATGTCTCACAATCTTAATGGGTAAAATGACAAATAGAGTTACTCCAGGAAGCTCAAATCTAATGGGTCAAATTTCCATCTTGGCAAATGTGCACTCTGCGTTTCTACAGGTGGCGCTGTTTAGCTCACCCAGTAGGTACTACACCGGTGTAGTTACCATCTGAGAAGACCATTTTAGAAATGTTTCACCTCAATGAGGCTAGTTTTCTTCTACGTTCCAATGTTCAAGAGTCATATTTTCTAAACTTTGAGGTCCTCCTTTCCTCTGCTTTACCCCAAATTTAAATGATTTCAACCTAGATAAATGCAAGCAAGGACACAAATTGTTCTCTTCACAGGAATATTTGGCCAAGATAGTGAGTGGAGCCCGGTTTTAGTTCACCAAGCCACCTGCCCTGGAACTGGGTAATTCTGCAAATAATGGGATGCCTGGTTTAAATGAATGGTTCATAATTCCTGATGTAGCAGTAGCACTTAATGCTTAATCAGCAACACTGACTCCTTTTAGCAGTTTCCCTACTCCTTAAGCAATGCTAATTGACCTATAAGTATTAACTCCTTTTAGGAGTGTCCTATTCTTCAAATTTTAGCATAGTTTAGACTCAATTCCTTTGTGAAGCTTTTCTGTCTTCTTCTGGAACTCAGTTGCCCTTTCATCTCCCACCATGACTAGATCTTGGTACCAGAGTGCTGTAGTACAAACTGCCCTATACCACACCCCTCCCCATCCCAGCCTGCTGTGAATAGCACATGGCAGGAAGCATGCTTGAACTTCATCATACATACCATTTAAGACCTTCCTGATTGTGGGATATAGCTGATGTCTATTTTGCAAATAGAGAGGCCCCATTCTGATATAGTTCAACTGCTGGGCTTTTCTGTTATAAGAAGATGTAAGTTCTTTTTTCAATTTCAGATTAATGTATGGGTACAAATAATTAGGTTACATTGTTCATGTTTGTTAGGTAAAAGTTCAAGTTGTAGTTGAGGCGTTCACCCAGGAGGTATGCAATATACCCCTATGTTGCCCTCGATAAGTGAGAGTTTACCAAACTTCCCTCCCCACTTCCTCCTCTTCCTATTCCTCCTCCTCCTGAGAGAGGATACCTGAGAAGGGTGAGGTCTAGGAAAACAGGTCTTCTCAAGGAGACCACAAGGATACACTTGCAGGGTCCTCTCCATGGTGACTCAGCTTTTGGTAATTTGTAAACTTAACTTCCTGGAACTTGGAAATTTCTAAGTTCTGTGAAATACTGTAGTTCTGTAGGGGTTGGAATAGTATCTCCTGATTGATTCAAACTGGCCAATAAGAAGGGTACCTGTGGGGTGGAACTTTTTGACTGTTGATAAAAATGGAAAGACCAAGCCAGTCCAGGAGCGGCGGCCATTTGGAATTCTTCTATGCCATAAGCTCCCGGCTGGTGAATAAAGCCTTCCTCTTATAAACGTGGTGTTTGAGTGCTCTTTCTCTCCACTGGGCCTCCTCATCCTGCAATACCCCCAGCTGAATTTAATTGTGATTTTTTTTCTTGTGTAGGCCTGCAGTAGTTCATCTGCTAGTTTCCTATTAGTATTGAGTACATTAGATGCTTATTTTTCCACTCTTGTGATACTTTGCTTAGAAGAACGTTTTCCAGATCCCCCTAGGTAAATGTAAGAGATATAAATTCTTAGCCATACCCATGGCCACCCAGGATACTTCTTAGCTGAGGAGCCTATTAGAATCTTAACCAATTGTAGTTGCCTCTTGTGTCTGTCTTATATACTAAGACCATATCTTTACAAAATGTGTAGGAGGTTTTTTAATATTAAAAAAAAGTAAAAAAGACACAGAAGTTTCACCAGTACTAAAGAAAATCCTCATAATACAGGAATTCTAAGCCATTTACAGTAACCCTCTTAATAACAATGAGGCTAGCCCCCCACAGGAGCCAAAAAGGGTCAGAACAATGACAACATTTAATGGGAGGCTAGGCAAGAAATCCTTTTTTAGTAAAACATTCCTCCTCAGTGACACCTCAATAGCTACCATTCAACCTTAAAGGATTTTTTCTTCTGAATTATGAGTGAAGTTTGTTGTTAATGCTGTGTTAAACTGTGACTACCACAAGGAGGGTTACCAATGATCTCCTTAACCACAATATGAAGGAAGTATGAACCATATCAAAGAGATTCTTTTAACCCTTCTCTAGATATGGACGCAGAAGGGAATTTTATCTACTTTATAATAGAGTCTGTTTCTTTTTTTAAATTTCAGACTAATATGAGCGTACCTATGATGAGGTTACATTGTTTGTGTTTGTAAGATGGAGTCTGAGTTGGAGTAAGGTTCTTTCAATAGGTCAATTTTCTCATTTCTTAATTCAAACCAAAATAAAATATCTCCATATCTGCCCAAGTTATAGGTATCTACTGGTACAGAACTTAACTATCACTGAGTTCACTGTTACGACCATAGAAATTAAAAATGTAGCATTTTCCAAGTTAAAGTGGCAAAATTCCAATGTATTCACCAACTAATAATTTTATTCGAGGTTTTCTTTCCAAAATTCAGTCATGTTTGCTACTGCTTTGCCAAAATCCTTCTCCACTGACTTGAGACTTCTTAGAATTTTTAAATTAAGTGAAAGATAAATGAAAACATGGATACAACCAATTATCTTTGGTTATATGACCAGAGTTAGAGTTTCAATAATTGGGCAATAATTTACTAAAGGTTTTGACCTGGGAATACTAGAATTTGAGCATGATTTCATAAGAGAATATTTTGCTTTAATATTTAATAGCTAAGTCATATTAGCTTTGCTTAAGGGAGTTAATATAACAAAATAAACATATTCAAGAATAGTTAGAGTATGTAAGAGTTCATTCTCTGTAATAAAAAAAGATAAATTGCCATTTCTCTAATCTTCACTGCATTAACAAAAATCAGATATTTAAAAATAGATGTTATAGAAATGGAAGTGTTAGGTGATATCTCTATGTGATATTATAACTATCATTATAAAATCAAGGGTTAGTGACTTCTTAACATTTGAAGTGATCATAATGATTTTTCAGCTTCAGTAAAGAGATTTAAATGGAAAACAGACTGATTACATTTATTTGTTTAAGTTCATCTACTTGACTTCCTTTATCTTAAAACTTATGATGTTTCCATGGTTACTACTGAATTAAGATAGTTGCAAATAGCCACGAAAAAAAATAGAAAAAGAAAACCTTACAAAATGCCTTGGTAAGAGAGGAGAAAAAGAACTGGGTCTAACAAAGTTGGAGGGAAATAAAAAACTAAAATGTGCAGAGTGAATCACAGCTACATATACTGCAAGGAATAACTGTTATAAACATGGTGTTGAATAAAAAGAACAGGAAATAGAAAAATATGTAGAATATGACATACGAAAGAAAATAATGTACTATTTAGTAACACACACTTATGTGATAAAACTATAAATAAAAGTAAGGGGACTTGAATATTATGCAGCCTTAAATAAAGGTGGAGACTTTACCTCTTCTAGGTTTACATGATGGAGCTGGAACATATTCTTCTTAGCAAAGTATTTCAAGAATGGAAGACAAAGTATCCAATGTACTCAG
The DNA here is from genome assembly GCA_963574655.1 of Perodicticus potto. NCBI lineage: Eukaryota > Metazoa > Chordata > Mammalia > Primates > Lorisidae > Perodicticus > Perodicticus potto. Next base: position 25,500 of record CAUYRH010155556.1, on the reverse strand, counting down.
CCCTACTACTACTCAGCCCAATTTATAACTTTCATATGAAGGCTATAATCCAATTATAGCCGAAGAATATGGGGAAAGGGGGAGGGATAGGACGGGAGGGGGGAGGATGGGTAGAGGGAGGGTAATTGGTGAGAACTCTTACAAGGGTACGTGTGAATATTACTAAATGTAATATTAATTGCATTAATTAATACATTTATACATTAATTAATATTAATTAATACATTTATACTAAATGTAATATTAATTACATTATTAAGACATTTATACATTAATTAATAACTAAGAAAATGCCGTGAAGGCTATGTGAACCAGTTTGATGAAAATATTTCAAACTGTATATAAAACCAGCATATTGTACCCCATGATTGCATTGATGTACACAGCTATGATTTAAAAATAAAAAAAAGGAAGGGAATGACTACAAATAACTCAGAATAGAGGTGACTTCTTGCAGTAGATAGATGCCCAGGGAGAAATTGGGACTGGTCAGGTAAGGTGGGCTTTTCAAAAAGTATTATTAATATATAATTATAAAAATACTTTTTTCTGAGCTGCATAAGTACACAGGAGAATGAGAAATATGTTCAAAAAGCTGTGTGGTAGTATAGTGTATATTATTATTAGCTGTTGAGAAAGTTTTATCAGTTTACTCAAAAAGCTATAATAAACATCTAAATATTTGTTTCTTTTCTAATTTTCAAGATTCTGCAGTGAATTATTTTTCTTGCCAGGAAAAAAATTCAATTATTTGATTTTATATATCAGGATTTCAAAACTAAAATGTACTGCAGGACAAATTGATACTGCTTTCCTAATAAAATCCTAGTAAAATATTTAAGTAGGATTTAATTATACATTATCCCATAAAAGAGGAGAATCAAGTCTGACAACAAATATCTTGTCACATAGTATGATTCCATCATTATAAATCTGGGATACTGCTACCCTGGGAATAGCAAAAAGTAAAATAAAATTCAAGAGTGGCCTAGTTTCTAAAGCAACTCCACTACTGTGAAAGAGCTCTCTAACATTTTATTTTCTTCATGAACTAACTATATTAATATTTGATATTTTTCCCCCAAATAAACTTTGTGATGGTCAGAATAATTTGTACTTGATGTTTTTGGAGGGGCAAAATGAGGGTAAGAATTTTTTTTTTTCAAGAAATCATTTCTTTCCATTTTATTATCTTCTGGTATAAAGATAACATTCTACCTGCGTGAGTGACAGAATTTACTCCTTTCTGTCCAGGAAGTATAATCTGTCTCTCTACATGGAAAAGACAGCAAACAAGAACAGCAATGCTATCCTAGAAAAAAATAAGGTGAATTATCAGAGAAGTTTTGGCACTGAAATTACAGAAATGATAATTACAGTGTAGATATGGATAGCACAAATTTTTTGCATACCAGCATCTCATTTGATCATCACAACCTTATCATCATGCAGCTAATAACAAAACAGAGGCTTAGGGAAATTGAAGTGACTTGTCCTTGGTTATACAGCTAATAAGTATTAGGAATGAAACTGTAACTAAGGTGCATTTGTGTGATATGAATTTAATAATAATAGTGACCTCTTAACATTTGTTGTATATAACAACATTTAAAACTGATTTTAGTTGTAAGGAAAATATATCGACTTGAGCAAGTCATATCTTGGAAAAGTGGGGTACAGTATATTTATTTTAAGGTAAAGGAGTACTTTCCATAAAGCAAGAAAGGAAATGCAGCTATCCCTAGTTAGGAATGCTTCTGTTCCTTCTCTCTGGTTCCGTCTGCACAGCTCTCATTTTTCTCTCTACATGGGCTTCCTCTCTCCCACTTCATATGATTGAACATGGGTTTCCTGCAAGCCCCAGGTTTGCAAGTTACAGGTAGTGCCACTCTTCAAACTTTATAATCTCTTCTGCCAAATGTTAACCCCTCGTGTCAGAGACTCTGACAGTTTAAGCTGCATTAAATATTCATTTTCAGCCCTTGTTTAATGAACTGTGTCTAGACGGGTATAGAATTAGTCAGGATTCACAAAGATGCTCAGGTAAATGAAGATGGAGTTACTGAGAGCTAAACACACAGTATGAGAGGAATTCGCTACAGCAGGACTAGTTTGTCTAAGTTCCTCTTAGAAACCCAAGGAGAAAAATACCACATGGACGCTGATGAAGTATAATTAACTAGGAAAACGGTTGTGAAACAGACAAAATACTTATCATGTGGTGAAATGAAAACTCTTTATCAACTTCCTGTTCTTGTGGCCCAAAGCCTCACAAAGTCAAAATTCCAAAAAGCCGAGTAATTTCCCCATGTTTTAGACTACATTGGGAATTCTGCAATTCCGGTATGTGGGTATGCTGAGGAGTGTCAACACAGCAGCGTCATGGCTTAACTCAATCTAAGCCTGGGGCTGTACTGATGTAACTGAAGGTGCAGGTGTGTTATGTATGAAGTAGTAGAAGGAGTAAGAAGAAAGAGACAAATCCCAGCCTGTCGTGTTCTAGAGTGACTAGAAAATGACTTACGACCTGGTTAGGATTAAAGGAGGGCACGACACATGAAAACTGACTCGAGTAACAGTCTATTGCACGGCAGGGAACAGTTTTGCTGGCATGTTCTCCAGTGTTCATCCCATGTCAAATGACCCTCCTCTCTTGGGTAAGGTCAGACATCTAAAGGAGTGTATGTCTGACATTGCAGAAATACGAAGATTAATTTTCTATTTTTAATTAGTTATGACTGGTAAACTGCAGGGTCACAGACAGGTATAGTCTTAGGCTTTCCTCTTGCCCTTTTAAAGAAAGCTTATGACTTTGGAAACTAGACGCTGAAAGTGGTTTTTTTTGCCCTCTGCCCTTCTCATCTGCCAAGCCGGGTAACCAACACCTTTAAGTGAAGTAAAACAGTGCGTGATTAACGTTTGGTGTTTGATAAATAAATATGTATTCATTCACCAACAGCACAGCTTCAGAAACAGTCAAAACAGATGTTGTAAGAGTTCAAGTAGCTTGCTTTCACAAGTTCATGGGCTAAAACTAGGAAAGCAACCGGAAATCACGATGGGAAAACTGAACAGAGTTGAGTCAGATTGTAGAGAGTCGTAAATGACAATTTTTTTTTGTTTTTTTTTTGAGACAGAGCCTCAAGCTGTCACCCTGGATAGAGGGCTATTGCATCACAGCTCACTGCAACCCCCAATTCCTGGGCTCAAGTGAGTCTCCTGCCTCCGCCTCCCAAGTAGCTGGGACTACAGGCACCCGCCGCAACACCCGGCCATTTTTTTTTGGTTGCAGCCATCATTGTTGCTTGGCGGGGCCGGGCTGGATTCGAACCCGCCAGCTCAGGTGTACGTGGCTGGCGTCTTAGCCCGTTGAGCCACAGGTGCCGAGCCGTAAATGACAATTTTAAGGAGTTCAAACTTTTTTTCAGCAGGCTTGGGAATCCATTGTGTTCTGCCTCCTATTCAAGTTATTAATACCAGTAGCTCACAGCAGCTGTGCAATCACAGAGATAAGTTTTACAAGAAACAGATGAACAGTTGTTTTTTTTTTTTTCTTTTTTCAGTGCTGATATCAGATGGATTAGAACGTGATTAGTCAACAGACAGACTGATTAAATTACTGGGTTCACTGTTCAGATAAGAGGTTTTGGATACACTCTGCCAAACTGTAATTAACTTAGAAATTTCTGCTGGCCTGCTTATAAGATGATCATGTGATATGCTTTGAAGAAATCTTTTAAGGCCCAGAATAGCAGCTGTGAAGGTATAAGCATGAGTCAATTTTAATAATTATTAATTATCTTCAAGTATTAGAGCAGAGTTTTCATTGGAAATGATAAACATTTAAAAAAAATCTCTACTTTTGGGCGGCACCTGTAGCTCAAAGGAGTAGGGCACCAGCCCTATATGCCGGAAGTGGCAGGTTCAAACCCAGCCCCGGCCAAAAACCACAAAACAAACAAACAAACAAAAAAAAACCGTACTTTTTATAAAACTTGTCTAAAGTCCCTGGTTCTACTCTAGAAGGCACAGTAAATGAAATGGCTGCTATGTGTATTTAAAGGTGTATCCAAAAAATTAAGATAGGAATTTTCCATTTCTGAAATATGGCTAAAATATTGATAGAAATACCTTGCAATATAGCACATATAAAAATACCAGACAAGGCATTTGAAAAAGATGCATAGCTATACCAATATACAAAAATATTCTTAGAGGTCAGAAGTAGATCCCCAAAGCAGAGATCCAAAAGGCAAACTAGATGCAGGGAGGTATTTGCCCTCAAGACTTCCGCCAATCTCCGGTGGCCTAAAGACTGAGTTTTAATGGCTTACAAACACCTAAGTCAGCAAAGTCAGAGAGTTTGAGCATGGAGGTAGGTAGATTAAAAACCTTTCCAAATGAGACACCCTTGATATTTGAAATAGAAAATAATTAGAGTGTAATGGTTGGGTATCTATCCATTTCAGCTCCAATTATGAATGAAAGAGAAATAAATCTCCATTAAGAACCAAAAACTGTGTGGGCTCCCAAGCCTGAAGGTAGTAGTTTGGTTTAAATGTGGTTCCTAGTGATAGTATTCTTAGATAAATAGTAGAAACAATCTCAAATCCTCTCTAGAAGAATGCACTTCACCCTAGGTATCAAAGTTTTCCATAAATAAATTTCTAAGAAATGTGACCCCACATAGAGAAAACTGACAAAGATATGAGACAAAAGATATCACAGATAAGAGTTATTAGAAAGAAAAAGCTACTAAATCAGATATGCCAATAATGCATATACTAGAATTATTATATATACAATACAAAGTAAATTTTTAATATGCTAAAAAATAATGTATAAACAAAGAACAAGCTCAAAACTTACTGTGAAGGTTTAAAATACAACCAAATAAAATTCCTAAAAATAAAAAATAATTTGGGGTAAACAAAAGATTAAGCATAGTGAAACAGAATTAGTTAACTTAATGGATGATATATTTGAAAAAAGTTACCTTCAATGTAGTACAGACAAATGTGATGCAAAACATGGTCGAGAGATAAAGTGACATGCAGAATTAATTAATGAGGAAGAAAGAGAGAAAGAAACAAAGGAAGGAAGGTGGGAGGGAAGGTGGGAAAAAAGGAAGGAATCTAATTGGAATTTATAAGAATATAACAGGGAGCATTGGGGCAGTTTTAATAGAATTATTGAGAGACACCAATAATCCCTCAGATTCCAGATACCAGTAAACAGAAGAAAACAATTTTTTAAAAAAAATTGATATCCAGATACCTTGTAGTAAATAAAATACCAATAAGATAGAGAAAACTTTTCAAAAAATAACTAGAGGAAAAAGGACTGCCTATAAAAAAGGAGATTGACAGATGACTTCTTGGCAGTGACTATGAGGTTGGAGGAGAAGAGAATCCCTCAGACCTTGTATGAAGATGAACTGTTACCTAACAATGGCGTACCACACAAAATTATAATTTAAAAATAAGAGTAAAATACAGAAACTCCAAACAAAAGGAATGGCGAGCAAACAGTATATGGCAGAGAAACTGAATGAACCGCTACTAATTCTTCAAGTAGGATAAATATGAAAAAAATATTGAACAATCATGAGAAAAAAGCAGGTTGCATAAAAATGTAACCTATGATTATATTCATATGAAGCATAAAATCGAACAAAACTAAGTAGTATACTGCTTAGGGATACATATGTAAAATATATATATACAAAATCAAGAAAATGATTACCACAAAATCTAAAATTATCACCTCTTGAGGGAAAAGGAAGGATATAATCAAGGAGGGACTCAGGGAGAATCGAAAGCACAGAGATATGTTCTACAACTTGCCCTGTGAAATGAGATTAAAGGTGTCCAACAGTCTAAGTTTGGCATATTCTGCCTGAACCAGACTGTCTCAGTGGATATCACTATTCAGAATGATGTTGTGGAAAGATACTGATTCTAGTCACTTCTCTAACAAAATGATGAGGCTGTGTGATGTGATACCTAACATCACATTCGTATAGGAGTGAGTAAGACAGCACAAAGTCATTTATCTATACAATTAGAAGACAAACGACATAGATACATCTTAGACAGGTGACCCTACTATCTTCAGATAGCCTAGACACATATTTCTGACATAGGGGTGTGGGAGTTCAGCAAACAATACCCAAAGTATAGTGCTTTCAAATCCTGAGTACTTAGAAGTAAAGAAGCAGCCTCAGCACCAAGGCCCCTCTGAGTTTCTCCTGTTCTCCCTACTTGCCTTTCTCTCCTGCAGTGCCAGGAGGAGCTTTTTCTCAAGTTTCCCTTATGAGACCAAGCGAAATTTCTCTGGAAGCAATGCAATTGTAGAGAATCCCCTCCCTGTGATCTACACTAACAGAGTTCTCCAGGTCCAGGATACCAGGCCCAGACAGACCTTTCACCCATTCTTCTCAGGGTGCAGCTGAAGAGGCTTTATCTGGAGAGTGAGACAACTTCATTTATGTTCAGTTCCTCCCTTCCCCTCCCATGGCTAGTGGAGGCACCTCCTTCTGAGCATCTACAAAGGCCCATTTCTTCCTGTAGCACAAAATGCTGCTTAAGCTTCGACCATTTGACCCTTTGAATTTTTTTATTTTGTGGGACTCTCATGCATATGCATGCAATAAATGTGGATTCCTTTTTTTCTGTTAATCTATCTACTGTCAAGTTCATTCTAGACTCAAATTATTGGATCTTCAGAGACTCCCCTACGGTAGTAATCTCAAACTGATATTAGAATGACTTCACGCCACAGACAGCTGTTTTAGCTACCTTACAGAATCCTCCTTCCCCAAATTCTACTGAAGAAAATGAGAAGACACAGAATGAGGAAGGGAAAATAGTTAATTTCTGAGCTGGTGCGATGGCTAGTGAATGTAATCCTAGCTCTCTGGGAGGCCAAGGAAGTGGATTGCCCGAGCTCACGAGTTTGAGGCCAGCCTGAGCAAAAGCGAGACTCTGTCTCTTCTAAAAATAGAAAAACTGAGGCCAGAGGCTTGCTTGAGCCCAAGAGTTGGAGATTGCTGTGAGCGATGATGCCACAGCACTCTACCCAAGGTGACAGCTTGAGATTCTGTCTAAAAAAAAAAAAAAAGTATACTTAAATATATATACACATACATATATAAAGTTCATTCCTTCCAAACGTGTGAAACCACACAGCTAACAACAACAACAAAAAATCATTCATTTGAGCATACAAACTACCCGACATGTAAGTTTAGCAGCTAAGAGATGTGATAATTAAAATAATACCATTTAAAATCTGTTTTCTCATCATGCTAACACCCCAACTCTATAGCATTCTTTTCTACATTAGGCCATAAAGATGCTTGTAATATAATTACAAAACACCATTGAAAAAATGTATTATGTCCTACAGCACTTAGCCTTGACAAACAATTACTGGCTATCACATTCAACTGAATACAAAAAGCAATCTTTATCACAAGGTTAAAATTAGCCTTGGAACAATAAATGCTTTCAAAGCTATTCTAAACTCCAAACTGCTTTGCACCAGTTTCTTTTGAGGAAACGCCAACAAGTAAGCTGAAGGACATTTGAAAAACTCCCTGTCCATGTTCTCTACAAATCCATGTTCTCTTCAAATTTTGTTTTTTTTTTTTTAGTTTTTTCAAGAGAAAATAATATTATTCTTGAAAGGTAAGCAATATGGTCCTCATCGGGAAAGATTTTTATAAGTTATAAACAAAACAAAACAAAATCACAACCAATCAAGCAAAGAAAGAAAAGCTGAGAATTTTGGACTTCAGAATGTATTCTTCACAGTAGAACTCTATTTTAATTGTGAAGACCACTTTTCAGGCATTATTGTAGAAAAACTGAATGATAACACTTCTTTCATGGAAGAGAGAACTGACAGCAAACAGATTTGTTGGTTCAAACCAAATACGCTGAGATAATATACTTCCTTGTCACTCATCTTTCAAAGACAGAATACCGCCATTCGAATTACCGAACAAATTATTTAATCATGGTATCTTGTATCTCTGAAAAAGGTATGATCAAAATTATAATAAAAAAGTGGTGGACAAATGGAATACCTGAATATAGCCATAAAATAAAGGTTCTTAGATGTTTGAAATGGCCCTTTATAAAATTAATAAAGGGCCCAAATGTAGGAACTTTGGTAGAGGAAATATACATACATGCATTTATATACATATGCACACATATGTACACATATATGAAGTGTGACCAGCCACTGTTTCCTAGCTTGCTTTCGTATAATTGCTTACTACTCAAGAGTCATTCAGCTAAAGATTCTTATCTTTTCTTCATTGGCCCCGTAGATTCTAGTTTTGACGTATCTCCCAGGTCCTGCATTCAGGTGGAACACCTTTCCCCCCCAGACCAGCAGCCCATACAAGGGAACGGACTGATACTGCTAACCCCACCCACAAACTGACTCAGGAAAGAAGACAATTTCTACATCCTTATGGTTTTGTTCCAGACAGTCAATTGGCAGTCCCAACCACTTTGCCCTTTGCTCACCGAACTATCTTTAAAAATCTTTTCTCTCAAAAGATAATTTCAAAAAACAGATCATGCCAAATCTTATTGCAATAGAAAAAGAAGAAGTACTTCAAAATCAATCTATTTAATCTGGATAATCTTGAAATTATCTTTTGCTTTTATTTATAAATATCAGTTGTCTATGTTTTGAGACTTTGGAAAAAGAAAAAAAAAGAAGTTAACTGATGACTCCATGCTGAGCCTCAGAGTCAAAGCATTCTATAATAGACATACTCTTATCTGACAATGTGAATATTGCTTTCTTTTCATTATTATTATTATTGTTGCTTAATATTTCCATGCAGCAATCGTCTGATATCATTTCTGAATGTATTTATCTTCATTCATTCTTTACAAGGTTTTTGTTTCTGGTCCTTACCTTAAACATTGTTATGTTATTAAATTTTAGGCCTTTTTAATTCTGTGAAGGCAAAAAGTAGAAACCTAATAAACACATGTATATGTAAAAATAAAAAAAATTAAAAAAAAAACTTTTCTCTCAAATTCTTGAGCAGGTGGATTTGAGAAATTCCTCCCATCTCCTCTCATGGCACTGTGAAAGTAAGCTCTTTCTCCTCTATAACTCCTGCCGCCTCAGCATTGGCTTCTGCTTGAGCAGTAAGCAGTGAATCTCGGAAGCCATAACAGGTTACCCTAAATATACATTGGTTCCTGCTGGAGATTTTATAGTCAACATCTTCCTATCACTTGGGTTATAATACTGATTCAAGATGTTACCACTATATTTGTGGATCATTAACTGGTTAGAAGGAACATTATCATGGTGGTAGCTATAAGCATAATCTGGCTTACAGTACATATCCATAATTAATTAAACAGCAACAATTGTAACAACAATAAATTCATTTAGAGTAGCAATGAATTCAGTGATTTAAATGCTTGTGTGGGTGGCGCCTGTGACTCAGAGGGTAGGGGACCAGCCCCATATACTGAGGGTGGTGGGTTCAAACCCGGCCCCGGCCAAACTGCAACAAAAAAAAAACAGCCAGGTGTTGTGGGCTCCTGTAGTTCTAGCTACTCGGGAGGCTGAGGCAAGAGAATTACCTAAGCCCAGGAGTTGGGGGTTGCTGTGAGCTGTGTGACGCCACAGCTCTCTACCGAAGATGATAAAGTGAGACTCTGTCTCTAATAAATAACTAACTAAATAAATAAATGCCTGTCTGCATGACAAGATTGATAAAGCATCTCTGAATAATAGTTTACATTTGCATAGTATGCTGCAATTACCATTTGTGCTTTCACATATACAATAAAATATAATACACTCAAATATCCTATCATGTAGGACATTTGGGGATGAATGGGGAGTTATGTGACCAAACCATGCTGGGGAAACACGAAAGAAATCTCTTGGTGATTCACAGGATTCACAGTGCATCTAAGCAGATTAAAGGCCTTGAGATATCCACTACTAAGCCTACCTAGATAATTTTCCATAATCCATTATCTAGTAAATATGTTGGATTCTGAAAGAGTTTTTTCCATGTATTTCTTATAGAATAAAAGATTATGAAATACTTAAGCAGGTCAATGGTCTAAAATGTTTTGATCATGCAATCCATCAAAAAAAGCGAATTTTGACCATCTAACCTCAATAAAATAATTTTAAAAATAGACATCAGAAAAAAGAAAGCTAATATAAATAGATTCCTGATGCTTTAGGATCTCTGAACACACGATGGGCAGGAGGGCAAGGAGAAAGATCTGTCTGGAGTGCAAAAAAAAGAAAAGGAAAAAAAAAATCTATCCAGAAAGAAAGCTAAAACTCTGACTTATAAAGGGCAGGAAGATTGTTTACAACAGGAATTGACAAACTTTGATGACAAAGAGTCAGAAATAACTGGTTTAGAGTTTGGGGGCAAGATGATCTCTGTCACCACACCCCGACTCTGCCACTGTCAGATGAAAGCAGTCACATACAAAATGAATGAATGTGTCTGCGTTCCAAGGAAACTATTTATGGACACTAAAATCTGAACTTCACATGTATGTACGATGTATGTATTGATTGGCTCTGTTTTCTTAAATTGCTATTTATATGAATTTCGTATAATTTCCATATGTAACAAAAACTCTTCTTTTGATTTTTTGCAATCATTCGTACTAATATCTGAATGTTCTTGTCCCCCCAAATTCTTATTTTGAAACTTGATCACCGGTGTGATAGTATTAAGAGGTAAGCCCCTTTGTAGGTGATAAAGTCATGAGGACGGAGCCCTCATAAATGAAATTAGTACCCTTATAAAAGAGTGCCCTGAGACACCCCTTGCCCTTTCACCATGTGAAGACACACTTAGAAGGCCCCATCTATGACATAGAAGGTGTGTCCTTATCAGACATCACATTTGCTGGTGGCTGGATTTTAAACTTTCCAACCCCCAGCACTATGGGTAACAACAACACAAGTTCCTGTTGTTTATTAGCTAATCTATGATATGGACAGATTATAGCCATACAAATAGACTAAGGCTATTCAAAATGTGAAAATCATTCTTAGTTCATGGGCTGTGCAAAAACAAGCTGAAAGGCTGGATTTGGCCAGTGGCCTGCAGTTTGCAGAATGGTAGATTAAATGGAGGGCCAAAGTTAACTCCTGCAGATGAGTTAAAACACCATTTTGCTTTTCCTATTAAGTGTTAAGGGTGAAGGATAAATAAAGTAGTCAAAGATGACTCTGTTTCTAAAGGCTAATAGGGCATAAGGCTTAAAACGATTACTGGTAAGTAGCAGTAAGAAATAAACAGCTGACTGATACATACTGATTCTGAAAGATAAATTTATTGAATGAATTTATAAATTAATTTTTTAAAAAATGAAAATACTTGTGACAAGTTTTCAGGGAACCCAAAATTAGAGCTGGCTCCATGGTTCTAATGGCCCTTCATAGATAGTCACTACTCATTTTTATCAGCAGGAATTGTTTCTGCAAAAATGCTATAAAGAAATTGCCTTTTAATATATCAGCTTCATTAGGAACAAAATGCAGTGCTCATATCTGTAATGTTTGATAGCACTACATATAATTATTTTCAAATTTAAGTGAGGGTTACACAAACATCATAGATCTCCAGAAGCCTTTTATCTGATAAATCTGAATGTAATAAAACCTCATGGTTCTGATTACCAAAGGCTAAAGAATGAGTGATTTATACACTGCAGGCCTCCAGAAGTCCAACTTGTCAGCTAAAATTGCCTTAAGGAAGTTAAAATTGAAAAGAGAAAAGGCAGATAAATAAAATGCCACTATTTCCTCAGAAAATCTGGTGTGGTGAAATATTTAAAAAATAGTGCTATTTATTACTAATTTTTCTGGTAGTGAAAATAAAACAGTAGTTACAAGCACCACTTGCTTAATACTAGCTACAGAGTAGCAAATGTTAAAATTCATTCATTAGCATATTGATAAGTTTGTTTCTCTGATAAAATTACATTCTACTAAAGGTTTACAATTTAGACTGTACATACGAACCATAGCACCAGATTATGATTTTATAATTGAGTTACAATGTCATAGTTCAATTTTGTAATGGAAGTAATTTTAAAGTAATCTTGTTTTTTTTTTTCGAAATGGTTACAAAGCTAATATGTAAAGAAATGTGGAATATTCCAGGTATCTGAATCATAACCAGCAAGATGTGTGACTGTTTACTTCGATAAAATGCAAGATATAGGTAAGAAGAAAAATACACAATTATTGTGTATTTACATGGGAAAATGTTCCTAATATTATACTGAAGTCCTCCACCAGGTCATTTTCATTATTTTTACAAATAACTGATGAAGTAAAATAACTTATATAGACCTAAATATAGAAATAGTATTTTGGTTTTTTTGGCAGTTTTTGGCCGGGACTGGGTTTGAACCCACCACCTCCATCATATGGGGCTGGCGCCCTACTCTTTTGAGCCACAAGCACTGCCCAGAAATAGTATTTATTAAATGTGCTGATGTTAATGAGAGGGATTACAGTAAGCTTCTCCAAGAGACTGAGAGACCAGATTAAGAGACACAGGTTGATAATGATTATTCCAAACACTTCATCCATTTTCCCTGAATTTTTGGAATCATTTTTTTTGATACCAAAAAGCAGTAAGGTCTATTGTTTAAAAAAGAATGAAGTGAAATTACCTGCTTCACTTACTGATTCTTTCATCATATTATCTATGTCAGACAAGTAACAACCTCTTTCTATTTCACTTTCCTCCCCGGTAAAACGAAGATTGTCAGAGATAACATCTCAAAAAGTTATTGTCGTAAGCATTAAATAATGAAAAATAAATAAATACATTTAGGTTGGATAAGGTTAAAACAAGGGGCAGTTAAAGTGCTTATAATAGCATATAGCACAATGCAAATGTTTATTATGATTTCATGGTATTTCTTCTGTGCATTAACATATTTTATCCTCCTTATAGATATATATAATATGATACTGAGGTATATTTTATCTTTGGTGTATTGATGCTAGTTATGGAGGAGGCTGTACATAATTCTAAGTAGTACAATTGCACCAAATACCGGGAGAACTCCGATCTTCAGGGGAGCTCCCAAGTGCTAATTTGCCGAAGCGTCACATAATTATGATACACTTAGACCCACAAAACGATTATTAAGACTTCTGTATTATTTCTCCTGATAACATGCCACATTGCTGATCTGATAAAGAGGAAAGATTTGAGCTGGAGACTGTTAAGTGCTACCATTCAGAAAAGGTCTAGGCTTTACATTGTTTTTGAAAATTTAATGTAAGATACTGATAGTGTTGCCTATTTCACCACGGTGTAAGTGTGCATAATCAGATCAATAAACACTACCCAAACTTGGAAATGACACTGTCTCTACCTTCAATATATTTTAAAGGGCTTGGACAGATTGATAGGGAGATCTTAAAGACAAAGAGGGGAGACCCAGGACACTGGAAAAAAAACATACCCAGAGTCAGGGAGGTAGAGTTGTTATCTGTGTCAGATATAGAATTAAGACCCAAAGAGGTGTTGTAATAGGATTACTTTTTACATGGGATCTAAAACTCCAAACACATAAGTATAAGATAAAGACAGAGCAGTTCATCAGCTGAAAAGCTTATTAAAGTACTGTGGAGCTTTTATTTCAATATAAGAATAAAAGGAGCATAAAAGAGAAGACAGGGCAACACACACACTAATAAATCCATTAGTAGTAAAATAATATGGGATGTGATTGTCTCAATATTTTTCAGAACTGTTCAGATTACCGGTTCCAGTTTTAGGCAAATAAGAACATTTTCTGTGGAAATTGGAGGGGGTGGAAAGAATGGCTTAGAGACTTAAAAGTCTTGTCATGTGAAGAAGAGCTAATGTAAGTAAGCATATTTAGCTTGGATAAGGTAAAAAAGGGACTTATGAAAACTACCATCACTTGTCTGATGGACAAAGATAGGGTGTTTAGAATTTTCCTGAATCACCTTAAGATAGGATAACCTGCACGATAATTAGAAACTACTTAAAAGCATTTCAACCATACTTTCTAACATCCAAAGCTACTTAAGAGGCAACTGCCTGTCTCTGGAGAGATCCTCTTAACCTCTCTCCACAACTTTTGATGGGTTGGGCATCTATCAGTGAGAGTGTAGATATGGTGCCAGTTTTTAGAACATTCTCCTCCTTATGCAATTTCTTTCTTTTTTTTTTTTTGTCTTTGGAAGCCAAGGGATATCTCCTTGTATTTTTCACTTAGATTTCAGTTGTTGCAACCAAAACAAAATTTTCATACATATTGGCTAGAACAGTAATTAATAACAAGCTTGGGAAATAGAATAAACCAGATGACAGCCAATAAGCCTGTAAGTCCACTTCCAACAGATATTTTGTATTTCTGTCGCTACCTATTTTTCATAAACTTTTATTTTTAACAGCAGGGTTTAGGAATTTGATCACACCACTCCAATGTTTCCCCCAATCATATGAACACCAATAGTCCTAAAAAGAGAATAAAATAAAATAAAATGTTTCCTAAATCATTTATGGAATTTTTAAATGGTTTATTGAGGTCTGGGTAAAATTTTAAAATGTATTTATTTATCACATATATACAATGTGATAATTTGATTCCTCACTTCACACAGCCACCATTTATTCTTTTGTGTATGTGTGTTGTGGGAATGAACACTTACCATCCACTCCCTCAGCAAATTTTAAGTATACAATATAGAATTATTAACTGTAGTCACCATGCTGTACTGTAGAGGACACCGAGAGCCAGAAGACCTCTGAGCAAGATGATTTGCAGCTGGGGGGCGGGCCCTGGGCCAATTCGTCCGCAGGTGTTCCTTGCAGAGAGCGAACTCAAGCCCATGGCCAGCCTTGGGCACATAGTCATTATCTAAAACTCCCCTCACCTGTCTTGTGCTGACTCAAATGCTATGAGGGCTCTCTCTCACAGTACGATCAAAATGTTTCTGATTGTATATGAAGCACATTCTGCCCTATGATTGCACCAATGTACACAATTATGATTTAATAAAATTATTTTTTAAAAAAAGGCTACTACGGAGGTTGCTCGGGGCTACCCTGCAATCAAGGTTAGCCCACCTCCTACAAGCTTGTACTTCTAATCTGCGTCTTGCCTGGTTCCTCTCTGCAGCGATGGAAACCAGGGCCACAGTGGTTGCGACACTGTACACTGGATCCCGAGAACTTGTTCATCTTGTAACTAAAAGTTTGTACCCTTTGACCAACATCTTTCCATTTCTAATCCCCTGCACCCCTACTCTCCAGCAACTACCATTTTACTCTCTGCTTCTAGGAGTTCAACTTTTTTAGAGATCATACAGGTATTTGTCCTTCTGAGTCTGACTTGAACGTAGCATAATATTTTCTAGGTTCATCCACATTGTGGCAAATGTCAGAATTTCCTTCTTTTTAATGGTTGAATAATATTCCTTTAAAACATGATGTTTTCTTTTACTATCCGTCAATGGACACTTGGGTTGTTTCCTTGTCCCTGGCTATTGTGAATGACGCTGCAGTGAACACAGGAGAACAGACATTGCTTAACAAATGGCCAAAGATCTAAATACAGAGACTTTCCAAAGACACACAAATAGCCAAGAGGTATATTGAAAAGGGTTCAATATCCCCAATCATCAGGGAAATGCAATCAAAACAGCAAGGAAATATCACCTAGGATGGCTGTTATTAAAAGTTAAGATATAACAAATGCTAGTAAAAGTTAAGATATAACAAATGCTTGTGAAAGTGTGGAGAAATGGGAAACCTTGTACACTATTGGTAGTAATGTAGATTGGCACAGCCATTATGGGAAAAAAGTATGGAAGTTTCTCAAAAAAATTGAACCATCAAATGTCTGGGTATATATCCAAAGAAATGAAACTATTCAGTGACTTTTTGAACAGATGTTAAAGACTGGTGAAAAGTCACTGAAATGACATAGACCAACTCTAAAATAAAATATTCTAACAATGAACATTGCTGTTCAGACAGAAAAGTAATTAATTTGCATTCTAAATACCGATGTGGACATCAACACAATGAAATGCAAATGTCAAAATAGTCCAGATATTGCACACTCTCAGTGTTTGACTAAATACATGAAAACACACCAAAAATATATTTAGATGTAGACCAGAAATTCTGTCAGACATATTTCATATTTTAAATTTACGGGTACTGTCTCTAATAACTTCTAGATATTTGGAATTCTTTGAATAGAGAGCTCAAGTATTAGATCAACATTCCTCAAAAAAGAGATTTACAGGTTAATAGCCTATTAGTTCTTAGACATTTTTAATATTATTCATTAGTTTATTCATTTAATAATAATTCAAAGGGACATTTTGAGTACCAGTTACTATCCATTAAGATTAATAAATAAACATAAGATGAATGAGGAATATAAGAGATCTGTATTACTCCTGTTTAGGCACAAAGTTTTATGGTGGGAGATAATGTGGAAAATGCATATAGACATTAAATTTTGGCATTTTTAACATCCTCTGTAATTTTTTATTTAATCTGAATGATATGCCTTACAAATACAATTAATCTTTTACATTTTCCTTATATAAAATTCTATAATTCATCAACTAAATGCAATTCCCATAAAAATTCATATTGCCAATTCGTGGGAGTTGTAAAAAAAAAAAAGATTGTAACATTTACCTTTAAAAGTATAGCAGTTAGAAAAGCTTTGGTACTGATTCTCTAGTTACTAAAAAAAGAAAATCTGAGGAAATGTTGCTATCACAGAATAAAAGGGCAATAATATATATTAGCAAAATTAACATACATGATAAAAATCATTAATTTGAGCAGGTTAGTCCTATCACAAGTTGAACCTGAAAAATCAATGGAACAAAAACAGAAGGACAAAGGTTCCTGGGCATGATGTGAACTTGATATATAGTTAGATGATAAGAGTCAATCTATGGAGAAATATGAATTATGTCATAACTGATAAATAAATTAGTGAAAAATAAGCTTAAGTCATGATGATTTTAAACTAATGAACAAGTAGTATCAATGTTAAACCATGTGCCTCAAGTTTAAATGTTGGAAAACTTTCTAAATATAAAAGTAATGACAGCATATGAAGCAGTGAATGAATGAGCAAATAAATAAGAATAAATAAATGATTGAATGGAAATAGGACAGACGACTAAAAATTCAAAATATCTATATTTACAAATCATATAATTGGAAAAAGACATGTATAAAACTGAAAAAAAGAAAAAGCACTTGCTAGCATGGATTAATATTCTTTAAATATGGCGAAATTAGCAGCAGAACTGTGGCTTTTTCTCTAGATCCTGGGTTGGCAAATTTTATTTGTAAAGAGTGATTTTGCAAATACTCTACTTTTTAAGGGTCTGTTTCTGCCAAATCAATTCTGCCACTTAGCACAAAAGCCACCACAGACTATATAAATGAATGGTATGTGACTGCATTCCCATGAGATTTTATTCACCAAACTCCTCAGGGGGCCAAATTTGGCCTGTGCTCCTTCGTTAACTGACCCAGGCCCTTATGTGCAAAGACTTGACATTTGGCCAAATCTTCCTTGCAACAGTAATTCTGAAAGGCTGAATACCTGACCCAATATAAATCAAAGCCATGCTGACGTTAGGTATGCTTTGCTCACTGGACACCTGTATCTTGTTGAGTTTGGTTAATTGATGAGTAAGTTGGTAATTGATGAGATGCAGCTACACAAGAGGATTAGAGCTCCAGCCCTCCAGAGGGGGATCATGGCTCTCAAGGAAAAAGAGACGTAGGTCCCAGGGCTGATGGTTTCCCTAAACTAAAACACACTCCAGGTAACCTTTTTTCCAGTGACCATGCAATTCCAAAGTCAGATAATCTGAGAATTTCTGGAAAACTTTTCTTCCCTGATATAAATTTTGCATCTTCTTGCTTTTCTTCCATTTCTTTCTGCCTGAAAAACATATTTTTCAGTATCAGCATTAAGGGCTAAAAAGCAAGTATCAATGCTAGAAAGCAAAAATTCAAGTTTTTAAGGAAAAATGATATTTTACTCTAGAAATTTTCAATCAGCAAGAATTCTAAAAATATACCTACAACACACTCTTTCTCAACAGTCTTCGGGAGGATTAGTTCTAGGAAAATAAAAGACCAAACCAAGTAAAGAAGAAATGGGAAACATGGAGAGTAGCATCATGTAACTGAGAACTCAGAAAGGCAAGATCTAAATTGGAACAGGAAAGGCTGGGCTTCAGAAGATAGAATGAATCCGAAAGAATATTTAGAATTATGTGCAGAAGAGGTATTCATATATGTGCAACAAATCAGATGAAATATATAGAAAATTAGTAATAGTCATATGTAACAGGAAGCCAACAGAACATTTGTTAATTAGAAAAACTGCAGTGCAATTGTATTACTCAGAAGTACAGATTTTAAAACCCAAACATGGTTACGAATTGAAAATACTGCTTTGCAAGAGTAAGACATAGTGTGGAAAGGTGAGGCAGGGAAACATTCGAATTTCATCAAATATTTTGGGTATTAATGTTTAACCTTAATGCATATTACTTTGCTAGTTTTAAAAAGCAAGCCAAAAGAAAATGGAATATGAAAACTGATCTGTTAAAGATTACTATTTTCTGTGTACAAAAGTACTCTTTGAAATGACAGAGGCAAATAACTCAATAGAAAAACATTCAAAGGATGTCCACAGGCATTTTATAGAAGAAGAACGGCAAATATCAGTAATGATGAGAGAGAGTGCTCAACCTCATCCAGGAAAACACACGGGAGACCCATGAGATGCCATTTTTTGTCCACATGATTTGGCCAGTAGGCCTGGGCTAAAGCAATCCAACTGCCTCAGCTTCGCAAGTAACAAAAATATATACACTTTTGAGTGAGGAGTAATCTATTCTATAGAAATAGTAGTGTGGGATACAAAATATAAATGTTTTATAGTGGTAAGGATTTGCAAAACCCAAATCCTCAAGAGAGAAATGGTTGGCTACCTTATGCTACCTTTAATCCATTCTATGACAATTACACAGCTATTAAAAACTAAGTGAATAGTAATAACATATTTGCCTTCATTATGCTCACATTCTACTATGAAAGATACACAATAAACAGCAAAGTAAAACCATAGGATTAATAGTTATATTAAGTGGAATATTAAAAACTTAAAAAAATCAAGACTATGCTGTAAAATAAAAGTCATGATTCCTTTGGTTATAATGTTTCACTCAATAAATTGTGTCTACATTGGTATTTGTCTTTATCTAATGTAAATATTTTCAATTATCAGCTCATCTTAGAAAATAAAGATCTCTACTTTGTCTCTCTCTGTATACGTGTGTTCATTCCCACGCACATAAATGTAGACATATACACACACATACAAACATTTCTGAGAAAGGAGGAAGCACTGATAGTGGATTATAAATCATCATTGCATTGAAAGTATTTTTTTTTTAGATTGCTTTTACCAAAGTAGATGCATTACCTTCTCCTATGGGGGTAGGGAAGTAAAGTTCTATCACATTAAAAGTTATAAAAAAGTATATTACATGTCAACTTGACAACAATTGAAGAAGTATAGTGCTGTTATTGAGAGAGCAGTCTAAGGGCTATATATAAAATCCTAGATATAAAGAGTTACTGTCAATCAGTAAACTACACAGTTATTTAATATGGGGATGTAGCCACTTCTTCCCATTGCATTAAACTGTCTTATTCCTCCTTTAAAGTGGTGTTATCCATCTGAACACATATTCAATTACGTTTCCCACTAAGGATGAACTGCTAAAATCAATGTGCACATCATAAACACCTGTATTTTTCTTTCTCCATTAGAGCTTAAGATTGCTACAATTCTATAAGTATTGACTGACATCATTAGATTATTCAGGGTGAAGAACCTGAAGCAAAGATACTGTGTGCACTATCATGGAAAACATACGCCTAAATCCCATATTTTTCTTTTTTATATATATTTTAGCAAGTGCTGAACCAGATTTGGATACTCAAGGCTAAAGAACTGGTTTGGAACAAAAGCATATGTGCAAGCCAGTTTCATTAGTCATAACAAGGAAGTGGTTTTACTATTACATTGGAAATGAAAGATAGCAAATTTAGTTTTCATAACAGCAATAGCTATTTAAGAGAAAAGATAGCATTTCTGTGTTGCTTGGGTAATAAGAATAGGACAGTTATCTTTATGCTAAGAAAGAACTCCTACCCCACCCCTGCCTCTGCCTTTAGCCCTAACTTCCTATATGGAAGCTAAGATTTCAGTTCCTTTTTATTTATAAGTGTTTTTAATTATTATTTTTTTTTTTTTAGAAATAGGGTCTTGTCCTGCTGTCCAGGCTTGGAGTGCAGTGGCATGATCCTAGATCACTGCAGCCTTGGATTCCTGGGCTTCAGTGATCCTCCTGCCCCAGCCTTCCAAGTAGCTGTAACTACAGACACCCAGGCCAGCTAATTTGTCACACTCTTTTAGAGACAGGTGTGGTCTTGCTATGTCACTCAGGCTCGTCTCAAACTTGTGACTGCAAGTGGTCCTTCCATCTCAGTCCAGATTGCAGCTTTTATATAACCTCTCACACAAATGTATTCTCTTTTATCCTCCATAGTTTAATATATTTTTAGTCAAATCCACAATCAATATTTTTATGTTTGTTGCTATATAAATATTAGTCATTGCAGAACCCAAGAGCAGTCTAAGATTTTTCTTCTGATTTTACACTACTATCTCTTGCCACTTCCACTTGGTTAAATGTTCTTTCATTTCCTTGGCCTTTTCTGATCATGGCTTGAGTCTTTCTACATGCCATGATATGGTAACTCCATAAAATGGCTCATAATCTGATTTCCTGTAAGGTTAAAGCTGTTGGATAGCTGTGAAGTTTTCTCTGATTCCTGAGAAATGCTTCCTAGGGCCTCTTGACCACCTGAACCCAGATTGTTCTCCAGGGGTCCTGCCTACCGCTTTTCCTGAAATTTCCGTCTGCAATCCCACCAGAATTTCCTTTTGCCTTAGTCCAGTGTTGGCTTCCTTCTTTCTTTTCTTTGGTCATTTTGGTGTAACAAGTTTCTAGTAGCTTCTTGAGAAAGGGCCCATGGAAGGTCAATTTGTCTTCCCTTGCAATGAATTGAATGTGTTCCCTCCAAAATTAGGTGTTACTAATGTGACGGTGTTAAGAGGTGAATCCTTAGGCTGGTGGGGTGGCTCACACCTGTAATCGTAGCTCTCTGGGAGATGAAGGAGGATGGATCACTTGTGCTCAGGAGTTCGAGACTAGCCTGAGCCAGCATGAGTCCCCATCTCCAAAAATAGCCAGTGTTGTAGCAGGAACCTGTAGTCCCAGCTATTTGGGAGGCTGAAGCAAGAGAATCACTTAAGCCTAAGAGTTTGAGGTTGTTGTGAGCTATGATGCCATGACACTCTACCAGGGCCAAGAAAGTGAGACTCTATCTCAAAAAAAAAAAAAAAAAAAAAAAGAGGTAGTCCTTTAAGAAATGATTAGGCTATGAGGGTGCAGTCCATGTAAGGGATGAGGCTTTTATAAAACAGGTTCCACCCAGCATTTAACTAGCTGGCTCACTTGTCCTTTCAAGGCCTGATGAGGATGAAGCAAGAAAGCCTTGACCAGACCAGATGCTGGTGGCTGGACTCGAATTCCTAGCCTCCAGAACTACTGGAAAATAAATTTCTGTTCTTTATAAATTGTCGAGTCTCACAGTCTATCGTAGTTGCAGAATATGAAGGGAGACATGATTGCCATTTTGGTTGGTATAAAATCCAATATTAAAACCAATTTTCCTTAGATGGTCAGCTGCACTGAAATCTAACTCCCAGTGTTTCTCCTTTGGATTCTCCTTTCTTTATGTACGGCTTGCTTAATTTCTCTCTAGAAACTTTGAGGATCTTTCTAAACCCATGCTTACAAATCTTCAAGTGATAATCACTGGTCTGGGGCCTTCTGATTTCCTGAGTCCTGTCAGCTCTTCGTCTCTTCGGTGTCACACTCTTCGTGTCGGGGACACGCTCTCATTACATGTTGTTGAAAGTCACCTCTTCCTCTAAACCAGCCCCGACTTGTCAGCAGGTACCACAACTGACTCTATGAAATGGAGCTACTAGATACATTCCCACTTTTTCCCTCTTGTCTTTCCTGTTTTTAATTCTACCATTTTGTTCTACTTTCCGGAAGATGTTCATAATTTTACCTTCCAACTCTCAAATACATATTTACTTCCCACTGTCAAAGTTTAGTTTCTAATACATCTTTTTCAGTTTGTCAGTTTTTAATAGCATTATATTCCTATCCCATGGAGTTAGTATAGTTTGTAATTTCTCGGCATTGTTTATCCATTACTTTGCTGGTCACTACTTTTCTTCAGGTAACTCTAACTTTATTATGCTTGATTATTGTGGTCTCTATTATGTTAATAATTTTGTTAAATCATCTTTTTTTCCTCTCTACTTTTAAGGTCTTCATCTTTGATCTGTTATTTCACTGTGAGGAGTGCAGACAGGAGTTTATATTCATTTACTTTGCATGAGATACACCGAGCTTCTGGTGCTTATAAATTAGATCTTTCAACATTTCTGGATAGTCTTAGCCATTCTGTCTGTATTTGCTTTCCCTAATGTTTATTTTCTAGAACTCTGACCTACTTTAGAACATCTCATTGTATTCTCCAGCCCTTTTAATGTTTTTGTTCATAGTTTCTATTTCTATTTCCTTTGTTTAGATCTGTCTTCCAGGAACGAACTACTGACATTATACAAAAATGTGGATGCATCCGGAGGAATAGCACTCAATTTGGGAAAAAAGAAGCCAATGTCAAAAGTTTACACACTGTATAAATCACTTTATATAAAAGTCCTGAGATGAGAAAATTTTAGAGTTGAAAAGCAGATTAGTGGTTTCCAGGAGTTAGGAATGCAGACAGAGAGGGGACAGAAGTTAGTGCCAGGCCATGTGCAGTGGCTCACACCTGTGGTCCCACCATTCTGGGAGGCTGAGGCAAGTGGATTCTTTGAGCTCACGAGTTCGAGCCCAGTCTGAGCTAGAGTGAGACCCTGTCTCCACTAAAAATAGAAAAACTAGCCAAGCATTGTTGTAGGCACCTGTAATCCCAGCTACTGGGGAGGGGGAGGCAAGGGAAATCGCTTGAGTCCAAGAGGTTGAGTTTGCTGTGAGCTATGATGCATGGGATTCTATTCAGGATGATAGAGTGAGACTCTGCTTAAAAAGAAACAAACAAAAAATACACAAAAATCTCTGGGAATCAGGCAGGACTGCATTTGTCTGCAAAGCCTGATTCTTTAGGAGCCAATTCACCCCTTTGTGGACTCAGCCTGAATAAATCTTTCTGTGCTGTGTGTCAGGAGGACCACATCAAGTGGAGAAGTGACAAAACACACCCTGTAAGTGCCACTGGCCCAAAGCGTTTGAGGCTGCAGTGAGCTACAACGTCATGACACTCTACCAAGGGTGACTGAGTGAGACTCTGTCTAAAGAAAAAAAAAGAAGTTAGTGTGGTAATGTGATGGTTGTATGATGGAACTGTTACATCTTGACTGTGGTAGTAAATACATGAACTTACACATGTGATACACTTCATGTAACTAAACACTCAAGCCCATACACCACATGCAGAAGAAGATAAGTAAAACTGGGAAGTCTTCATAAGATTGGAAAATGGCATCAAGCCAATAGTTATGCCCTCTGTAAATTTAATCTCTATAAACTAACCACAGTTCTCAGGAATTTACAGGTGTAAAGTCTGAAAAAATGGTGCCTGTCACTGGCTGTTTCAGTACATAACATTTACTTGAAAAGACAGCCCACAGCTCTATTAAACAATTTACACAAGCTGAGATCAGCAACCCTATTTTTAGGGAAAATTCCTGAGAGAAAGATCTGTTTCCAAGGAACTACTGAGTTGATTGCATGTACACACTAACTAAACAGATCAGGTTTAAGGTCTGAGCTTATTTTCCTACCTCAAAATAAAGGGAAAAGTTCAAGTATACAAAGTGGAAGAATTTAGTACCACAAAGGTAGGGAAAAGCTGACAGAAATACTGGACTAGCTCCGAGGTTCCATTCTCATTACAACTACATGGGATAAAACCGTATAGAACTAAATACTCACAGAGAGAGATAAAAGTTAAACTGGTACACTGTCACGAGATTTACAAATTCTATGTATGTCAATGTTTGTGGCAGATAATATACATGGTACGCTTGTAACAGACACGCTGCAGGCCAACCTGAGGTTACTGCCTGGGTAGTATTCTGCTAGTAACGTGAGTCTGACAAACCACATCCACGGTCACAGCCTCTGTTGAGCACTTCCTACGCCCCAAGGATCTGCCAAGGTTTTACCTTTGTTCCATTCTGGAAAAGTACTTGACACATGTATGAGCTCAGTAAAACTCGGTAAATTACAATTAATAATATTTCATTCTGACAATTGGACAAATTAAAAAAAAAAAACTTAGGGTTTAAATAACTTGGACAAAGTCACATAGCTAATAAATGGCAGGGCTGGGCTTTTTTCGTCAGTTCTTTCTTTCAACAAATACTTGATTCTTGCTCTAGGCATGTCTCTTAGTACCTATAACATTTTTGAGTGCTTGCTAGATGCCAAAAAATGTATTTATGACTTTCATCATTTTGCCAAGTGAACAACTTAGTTATTGGTTGGGCTAGCCACTCACCCTTCTGTGACTCAGCTTCTTTCTTGTAAAGTGTTGGTAATTGTAGCATCTTTGCCCCTTGGTGGCAGGAAAAATATTACATGAAATAGTATATGAGCAGTGATTACAATACTGCCCGCCCTGTGGTAGTGCTCCAGATGTTGTTATTGTCATCAGCGATTCTGTGAATGTTCGCCAGGTCTTGTGGTACACAGCTCATCGCCTCTGCTATTTACTAATGGTTTCTCTGAGAGCAACCATCCTTTGTCTCATGTTCTCCCCCATTGTACGGGATGAATGATAATGTACACTGCACGATGCTATTGTAGAGATTCATGGAGTTAATTCATGGGCAGTGCTGGAACGTCAGCACACAGGAATAGTTTAAAATCAGTTAAGTACCTAACGACTGGGGGAAGGAAACAGATAGGAATGACATTTCTCCTAAAACTGAAAAAGAACTAGATTTTAGTTATGCCGTGTAACAGTGATGCCCCCCCCCCCTTCTCTGTCTTCTGCGGCTTCTGGTGCTAATTTCTTTTTTTTTTTTTTTTAATTTTTTTTATTTTATTGGCTTTTTTTTTTTTATTGAATCATAGCTGTGTACAGTAATTCAATCATGGGGTACAGTGTGCGGGCTTGACATACAATCGGAGATATTTTCATCCACCTGATTGACATACCATTCATGAGATTTTCTCATTTACTATGTGAAA
>CAUYRH010155552.1:0-23296 GCA_963574655.1 Perodicticus potto | reverse complement strand
ACTGCAAACTGATACAACCTTTTTGGAAGGAAGTATGGAGAACTCTCAAAGAACTCAAGCTAGACCTCCCATTTGATCCTGCAATCCCATTACTGGGCATCTACCCAGAAGGACAAAAATCCTTTTATCATAAGGACACTTGCACTAGACTGTTTATGGCAGCTCAATTTACAATTGCCAAAATGTGGAAACAGCCTAAATGCCCACCAACCCAGGAATGGATTAACAAGCTGTGGCATATGTACACCATGGAACACTATTCAGCCATTAAAAAAATGGAGACTTTACAGCCTTTGTATTAACCTGGATGGAAGTGGAATACATTATTCTTAGTAAAGCATCACAAGAATGGAGAAGCATGAATCCCATGTACTCTATTTTGATATGAGGACAATTAATGACGCGGTGGGGGTGAGGGAAGGGGAGAGCAGAGAGAGAAAGAATGAGGGAGGGGTGGGGAAAGGAAGAGCAGAGAGAGGGAAGGAGCGAGGGAGGTGGGGTCTTGGTATGTGCCACACCTCTTGGGGGCAAAACACAATTGTAAGAGGGACTTTATCTAACAAATGCAATCAGTGTAACATGGTTTCTTGTACCCTCAATGAGTCCCCAACAATAAAAAAAAAAAGAAAGAAAGAAAAGAAAACCACCGTGATGTTACAGTTAGGGCCTCAGGGAGAGGTGATGGAGACTCAAATTTTGAGAGTTAATTTTGAAAGAGTTGGAAGAGAAGAACAGAAACAGCGGTGATCCTCGCAGGACGCCTGTGGGCAGACTCCTTGGCAGAATCATCCTTTCCTCCCCTGGGGTACCTGGCACAGTAAAGTGCCCAAGAAAAACCTGATGAGTCAAGGAAAGAATATGTAGTGACTGACGCCTTCCCTGAAACAGCAAAAGGTGGCAAGAGGGGGGTTGTGTTCTTAAGAGCGCCTTCACCTACCTTCTGAGGGCCCAGCCTCCTTGCATTCTTAAGCATGTTTTCTAAACTCAGGTCCTGGGAAAGCAGAAGGCAGTTCTCAGGTTCACTGAGCTAGAACAGCATTGTGATACAAACCTGGGCCCACTGAAAGAGTTATGCACTTGGCAGGAACACCACCTTGAGTTCAGACAGAAAGCACATCTGTGCCTCATTGATAATGTAATAACCTACATTACATTCTTGGCCGAAAACAGCTGTGCACAGCCCGGAAAGCCAGCCCAGGGCAACCATTCTGATGGAGGTGATATTAACAGCTCTCATTAAAACTGATGACTATGGCGGTGCCCAGTAGTGCGGCTACAGCGAGGCGTCTGTCCACATTCCCATTACCAGGCCCTATTTTTGGAGTTTATGAATCAACTGTAGAAAGATGCTTTGCATTTTACTGAAACCTGAAAAGAAAACTGTCAGGAGGCTGGACTGGGCATGGTGGCTCATGCCTGTAATTCTAGCACTTTAGGAGGCCAAGGTGGGAAGATTGCTTGAGGCCTGACCAACACAGCAAGACCCTGTCTCTATAAAAAATGCAAAAATTAGCTAGGTGGGGTGGCACGCACCTGTAGTCCCAGACACTCAGGAGGCTGAGGCAGGAGGACTGCTGAAGCCCAGGAGTTTGAGGTTGCTGTGAGCCACTGCACTCTAGCCAGGATAACAGCAAGACCGTCTCATTAAAAAGAGAGAGAGAGAGAGGGAGAGAGAGGTCATGGTGGCTCATGCCTATAATCCTAGCACTCTGGGAGGCCCAAGCGGGTGGATTGCCTGAGCTCACGGGTTCCAGACCAGCCTGAACAAGAGGGAAACCCTGTCTCTAAAAATAGCCAGGTGTGGTGGTGTGCACCTGTAGTCCCAGCTACTCAGGAGGCTGAGGCAAGAGGATCTCTTAAGCCCAAGAGTTTGAGTTTGCTATGAGCTAAAACGCATGACACTCAACCCCAGAATGACTGAGTGAAACTCTGTCGCAAAAAGAAAAAGAGAGAGAGAGAGCAAACTATCCTAAGGTGAAGAGAGTTTGGCCTTCAAAGCTATAAGAGTGGGCAGCACCTGTGACTCAGTGGGTAGGGCGCCGGCACCATATACCAAGGGTGGCGGGTTCATACCCGGCCCCAGCCAAACTGCAACAAAAAAAATAGCCGGGCATTGTGCTGGGTGCCTGTGATCCCAGCTACTCGGGAGGCTGAGGCAGGTGAATCACCTAAGCCCAGGAGCTGGAGGTTGCTGTGAGCTGTGTGACGCCACGGCACTCTACTGAGGGTGATAGAGTGAGACTCTGTCTCTACCAAAGGAAAAAAAAAACTGTAAGAGCGTGTCCATTCCCACCTGTGCTTGACCAACTTTATGTTATACCGAACATTATTGTTTTCCTGCCCCTATCTGGACAGTGGAAATAGAAGACTATGTAAAGACAGATTCGTTAGTCCAGGGGAAACTGCAATGTCTTACCTTTTCTGTACGGCAGGGATGCTAGGAATTCCACAGTGAGAAGTGACACTGTTTGGGAATCATTCATCCTGGATGTGCATCTGTGCACTTCGTTTACCATAACCTGTCCCAACGAGGAAGCAAAGAATCCCTGGTACCCCACCCGGGACTTAATGAGGTCTCGTGTGCCTGGATCTTACTCATTGCCCACATGCCACCTTTCTCAAAAAGGAGACCTGAAGGCATGCATTTCACTGGCAGGGATTTTTTTTAAAGGATTCTGTTATCTTTTATTTTGACACACCAAAAATAAAGTGTTGTGAAAAGCATTCCTGTCTTCAGCTGGGCAGGTTAAAGCTTGATATATCTGTATCTCCACCTCCATTGGCAATGGAGACTCCTCATCCAGTGAAAGACAAGCTCGTGGGAGACTGCTTTAAAAATAGAAGCAAACGTTTCTGGGACTGTGACAGGCGCCTGGAGCCCCAGCTACTTGGGAGGCTGAGGCAAGAGAATTGCTTTGAGCCCAGGAATTTGAAGTTGCTGTGAGCTGTGACAGTGCAGTACTCTACTGAGAGAGACAAAGTCTAACTCTGTCTCTCTCTCTCTTTTTATATATATATATATATATATATGTATATATATATATATATATATATGCAGATTATAATTTCTGCTTTTTCTAACAAGTACAGCTCTTAGGTAAAAGAAGTTCACTATTGTCTTTAATATCTACCAATCCTTTCTCCAGGCACCACAGAAATTACATGGAGTCTGAATCAGATCATGCTGCTTCTCTGTTTAAAATTCTTCAGTGGTGTCTTACTGGATTTCAGATAAAATCCACACTTCCTCACCATTGCCCAGGAGGGCTGTGTGACCTAGCCCCTCGAGAGCCTTCTTTCCCACCCTTCCACATGCCAATCATACTTGACTTTTTCCAGTTTCTCGACTTGAGAAACCTTTTTCCCTGCCTCAGGGACTTTGCATTTACAAATCTCTTTTCCGACATTTTTCTTCCCAGTCTCAGATTAGCTGGCTTCTCCACATTCTTCCAGTTTAAATGTCACCACCTCTGGCTACGTGCCTTACCTGAAATGGGGTCCCTTTTCTCAACAGTCTCCACCTCTGTCCCCTCTTAGTTTCTTCTGAAAATTTTATTTTTTTATTTTTTTTTTGAGACAGAGCCTCAAGCTGTCACCCTGGATAGAGTGCTGTGGTTTCACAGCTCACAGCAACCTCCAATTCCTGGGCTCAAGCGAGTCTCCTGCCTCTCCCTCCCCAGCAGCTGGGACTACAGGCGCCCGCCACAACACCTGGCCATTTTTGGGTTGCAGCCGTCATTGTTGCTTGGCGGGCCCACCTGGATTCAAACCCGCCAGCTCAGGTGTACGTGGCTGGCGCCTTAGCTGCTTGAGCCACAGGCGCCAAGCCTCTTCTGAAAATTTTAGCACAGTTCTGTTTTAATCATCTGTTTTTGGACTGGACCTCTCTGTACAGCCATCTAAAAAGTACACTTCATGAAAGTAGGAGCGTTTGTCAACATTGTATTCCCAGTACATAGCTCAAATGAGATTTTTTTTTTTTTTTTGAGACAGAGCCTCAAGCTATGGCCCTGGGTAGGTTGCTATGGCATCATAGCTCACAGCAACCTCCAACTCCTGGGCTCAAGCGATTCTCCTGCCTCAGCCTCCCAAGTAACTGGGACTACAGGCGCCTGCCACAACACCCGGCTATTTTTTTTTTATTGCAGCCATCATTGTTGTTTGGCGGGCCTGGGTTGGATTCCAACCCGCCAACTCAAGTGTATGTGGCTAGTGCCTTAGCCACTTGAGCCATAATAAATTGAGATTTATACCTGGCATGATGCATTTTAAGTTTAAGCTTTAGTAGCCATTATTTTCTTTATTATATTATAAAGTATAATTTTTCCCAATCTTTATATAACCTGCCAGTTTTCAGAAGGGAAATCAAATTCCCATACCCAGGGACAGTTGTAGAAATTTGAGGGATCAAGAAATTCTTCTTCTTTTTCATCTTTCTCCCTCCTCCTTAGCATCATACAGTGGTACCAGGTTCTGCAGGCCCCTTGAACCTCTAGAATCCAGACTCTTTACTTGATTTACTTTAAGTACTGAATACTGAAATAATAAAAAATAAGTTCAGCATTTTGGAAATCTTAAAAAATTAGGTATGAGAATATCAATTAATCCACCTTGGCCTGATTCATTCAGAACCTTAAAGTTTGTCCTGGATGTGACTGGTTCAAGACCTCACCAATAACAAAAAGTATTTAGGACCCGGGCTCAAGCCTTCTGATGCCAGATTTAGGACTCAATTCAGTGCACAGTGACTGTCTCTGGAGTTAGTTAAGAATTAACCGATCATGATTCTCCAGGGAAACTTTTCAAGTGCTATGTATTCATGCTTTTTAATGACCAGCTCTGCATGTTTCTTAAGAGAGCCATTTTTCTTTTTTTTTAAAGAGAGACTAGGTCTTGCTCTTTCACCAGGCTGGAATGCAGTGGCAAAACCATAACTCACTGGGCTAGAGCAGTCATCCCACCTCAGCCTCGTGAGTAGCTAGAGCTAATTTTTTTTTTTTCTAGAGATAGGGGTCTCCCTATGTTGCCCAAGTTAGTCTTGAATTCTGGGCCTCAAGCAATTCTCCTGCTTTGGATTCCCAAAGAGCTGATTATAGGTGTGAGGCACCACACCTGGAGAAAAGATCCAATCTCCCTATGAGACGTGATGATACAGTTCAAGGAAGGTGAAATTGTCCTTAATGTTTACTCTGAAATATGTTACCAAATACTTTCTTCTCTGCCACTGGCTAAAATTTAATTGACTGGAAGGAAAATAAGAAGAGATTTAGATAAAATAAGAAGAATGTTTGCATAGGAATGTGACCTTAGGCAAGTTTCTTATTCTCTAAGCCTCAGGTTCCTAATCTGCAGAATGGGGATAACACCTACCCCAGGTAGACCTTAAATACATGTATTTTATTGTTCTTCATTACATTATTCCCCCCCCCACCCCTCCATGATAAGACAGAATTGATTTACAGAAAAGAATACAGAAAACATCAAAGCTCCTGGTAGAGGGAGAGAATTCAAGTGAGGAGAGAGATGCTCTCTCCATTCCTCTCCTGGTCTTTCCCCGTCTCCTGCTCTAGGCCTCTAGCCTCAGGGTATATATAGGCGTATGGGTTCCTTGGCCAGGAAACGAATGAATACAGTCCCTTCCGCCGGGGGCAAGGTAAATGAGTGTATCAATGAATGGACACAGTCCATCCGTGGAATTGAGGCCTAGGAAATTCACAAGAAACTGACCTAGGCATAGGAAATGGGGGTTCCACATTTAGTCCCAAGTGTACAGTGAAGGAGCCACCATCTTGAGACATTTTTAAACCTCTAGATTCAAGTAACAATTATTTTTTGAGTTCTAAATTGAATGAGAGGAAGTGAAGTATGAATTAGAAAGAAAACTAGAATAGAAAATAGAAAGAAAAAAATAACTTTTATATCCCACTTCCATTCCTTAATAACCTAGGGAATAAAATAAAAACAGTGATCCATGTCACAAAGTTGATGTGAAAATATAACAATATTATGTATGCTAAAGCTTTTGTTTAATCTTCCTGAATCTATCCACATATTTTAATAAAAGAAAATGTTATAATTCTGCAATTTTTCTGTTATCTACATTATCTAACACAATATAGTAGATGGCTGCTGTTAAATATGAATTATATTAACATAGCTAATAGATAATTTTAAATATAGTATTCTCTAAATATGATAATTTTTCACATAGGGTAAAATTTTAAAACAAACTCTAAAAACATACTTAGTACAAACATTGCCAGAAATATTTTTAATGATAATTGTCATTACAATCAAAGAAATGAGTAAAATTCACCATGCCATACATCAGTACAAAGATCTGGCATTTGGTTATTTGAAATTTACAAT
This sequence comes from Perodicticus potto, assembly GCA_963574655.1. NCBI lineage: Eukaryota > Metazoa > Chordata > Mammalia > Primates > Lorisidae > Perodicticus > Perodicticus potto. Next base: position 16,927 of record CAUYRH010155552.1, on the reverse strand, counting down.
CGAATTAACCATTCTGTATTGCAGTAACATTTACCTTCCTGCTTTGCCAACACAGGATTTATACTCATTCACCATAAGAGAGAATTCATTTCCATTGTATTATTTATGTTGGTAAACTTAAATGCACAAATTCAGGTTTAACAATGCTTCCATTTTAAGTGTTTTATCATATCCCTGTACATCAGAATTCAAAAACCAAAGACTTATGTTGAAATTGGCTAATAACCAAAACACTCACTGTCAAATTAACTGTCCCCATCTGAGGTGATAAATGGAGAGTTCATAACTGCAAACCATGCCATATGAAAAATAGCTCACTGACATCTGTTCTTAACATCTGGCTTTGTAATTGATGCACCAAAATAAAAAGGGTATTCAATTCTATTTGCCCCTCAAAAATTAGCCTTTGTGATCATTTATGTCTGAATTATATGCCCATGTAGCATACACAAAATGGAAGGATTTAGTGTTGTATTAGTAAAGACCAAGCATTAGGAGCATGCATGCTTTACACCTGTGCTTTATTCAGCAATAACTCACTACCAGCAACATTGGGAAATAGTATTAGTACAGGTTCTTTTCCCTAGAAAAATTAAAACAAAGGTCACCCTCTTTCTATACCTTGTCCACAGCTCTTCAGGAAAGACACCGCCTCACTAATCTAAAAAATAAGAAATAAATATATACATACATATATAATTCCTCAAAGCATTCTTATAGAAAGATTCCTTTAAGACATTTAAATATTTCTAACAAGCACTAAGAAGGAACTTTTCCCTAAGGTTTTTAAAATTTCCTTAATATAAAATAGACACTAAATAGAAATTTACAGTGGTTGTCTTTACTATATTTACTTAAAATGCAACAACAATGTGACATACAGATATATGAAAGTAACACCACGTTAAAGTGCTGAAACGATTATGTCAGTAACTAATGTGCTTGTACCAGGAAAATTCAATGAATATGAAGACAATCTTTAAAGAACGCAAAACATCACTTATTTTATATGGCTGAGTAAAAATATGACTAGTTCATGTATGAATAACTTATATAAAACCTCTATTAAATGAATCAAATTTTCCCAGTCTTTCATAATGATGTTTATATCCTCAGGAAATAGAATACAAAGCATTCCAACCATAACTTTTGACCTAACTCTTAGGTTTATCTGAATGGGCAGATTGGCCAATGGCTCAGAGTCTTCACTACTTCTGCTTTCATAGGGAAACTGAATGAAATTATTCATCTATCAAGAACTTTCAGTGCACACAACTTGCCGGACCCATGCAAGTATCCAAGAATGCAACCAGTGAATTACAGGTCACTAAGTCTGATAGAATTAAGCAAACTAATATCCTGCAGTATGATAACTGTTCACTAGAAGAAGTATGAGTCATAAAACAACATAAAGAAGGACCACTTAACTCAAACTTGAGAGGCAGGAAAAACCACCTAAAGAAACCAATTTCTAAACTGAAAATGAAATAATAAGTACCGTAGGCAGAGAATGAAATGATGTGTGTCCTAAGCAGAGGGAACAATGCACAAAGGCACAGGGATCAGAAAGAACAAGGTAGAAAGAAAAGAAAAGAAGTGTGTAGTAGTCCCCTTTATCTGCAGTTTCACTCTGTTGTCTTAGCTATCTATAGTCAACCACAATCAAAAAATAAGTAAAGAGTACAGTACAATGATTGATAGACACATTCACATAATTTTTATTATAGTACATTATTGTAATAGTTCAATTTTACCATTATTTATTGTTGATAAATTTTACTATGCACAATTCATAAGTTAAAATGTATCAAAGGTATGGGCAGTGTCTGTGGCTCAAAGGAGTAGGGCGCCAGCCTCATATGCTGGAGGTGGCAGGTTCAAACTCAGCCCCAGCCAAAAACTGCAAAAAAAGAAAAAAAAAAGTATCAAAGGTATGAATTTATAGGAAAAAAAATATAGTATACATGGGGTTTAGCACTACCTGTGGTTTCAGACATCCAGAGGTAGTCTTGGAATTTATCTCATACAAATAAGAGAGGACTGCTATATTGTGGCACAAGTATATCATGGAAAAGAATTATTAAAGAATGGTATGAAATAAAGCTTGAAAAGGAAATAGGATGCAGATTATGTACAATCTTGCACACAATGTTAAGAATTTTTAACTTTGTCCAAGAAGCAAAAGAAAGATTTCAGTACCAAACTGACAAGGTAACATTTGTGATTTAAGATGATTACTATCTATAGCTAACATACAGCAAGGGGATTGGAGAGGAAGAAAAACTGAAGGTAATGATGACATTTGGTAACCACAATGCTTTTGTAAACTACACCTTTATTACTGAATATATGAGTTCATGAATCCTTCCTAGAAAAAGTGCTACCTACCTCATTGCTGAGTATCACTGTGGTCACCTTCTAAGTACTCCCCTTGGGAAGTACTGGGAAGCTATGCACCAAAGCCAGAACCCAGTCCAGCCTTCAAAGTAATTTTAGAACTCTTTTTCTGTAATGACCATCAGAGCTATTGTTGTATGAGGTTTGACAATTAATTTTGTGCACTTGCCACTGCATGCTCACATTGGCAGCACTGTATAAACAACTCAGTAAGGTTTCAGAACCTTGGTATATCAGTGTCTCACTGTTTTGTGTTGATGAGAGGCTATGTCTTGCTGAGTGGTGTTCATTTTTGTTATTGCATCTTTTTGTGTCATATCATGATAGCTCTGATGATCATTCCAGTGAAATAATTCCAAAATTGCTTTGGAGGGTGGACTATGCACCAGTGTTAGTGGATAGCTGAAGGTCACCACAGGGATATCCAACAGTGAGCTATGTAGCAGTTTCTCAGAATAAGTTTACAAATTTAATTGCCAGAACTTGTATGTAGCACCAATCATTCCTGTAGAACAAAATTAAATTTGGAAGATTGGATGTTAAATCACTCTTTTACCACCCCTCACTGATTGTTGATTTAGTTGTTATTAAGTAACAAACCAACCATGAGTCATTATTTCAAAACAACAATAATTTATTGTTATATCTCATAAATCACAAAACTAGGGGTAGAGTGATATAAGCCTGAGATTTCACCCATACATTTGGGGTATTTCACATCCTTCTTATGAGATCATGGGGCTAAACCAGGTATGTCCTTCTCATGGTTATGGAAAATGTGCAAGACAAAGACAGCCCAATCAGAAAAGCATGTTTGGGGTTTTGGGTCAAGGAGGCTGACTGGAGAGACTTTATATCTTTTATGTTTACCTGGATGGAGTTATAACTCATTCTTCTTAATAAAGTATCTCAAGAATGGAAAAATAAATATCCAACGTACTCAGTACTAACATGAAACCAATACATGAACAATTATAGTTTCATACAAACAATAAGAAAATTAACAAATACATCAGGACAGAGAGGTGCTAGTGAAGCAGATCAGTTTTCTAACTCAGGAGCGTATTTTAAGGCATTTCGCCTTATGGACACAATGTGAGGGTGTATAGCATTTCCCCTGGGTGAGGGGTTCTTTTACTATTGGGAATTTACCTTGGAAGTGAGAACAATGTAATTTAAAAATTTGTACCCTCATATTAATTTTAAATTGAAAAAAAGAAAAAGATGGCTGACTGGGTATAAGTAGTGTTCAATCCTTCCAGAGAGAGAAATTAAAATTAGAAAGTAGATTTTCACACTTCAGATAGTCGCAGAGAAAATACTGAATTCCAACAGTGATATGACAGAAATCAAAATGTGGTGAAGAGTGAAAGTGACACCCAGCTTGGCTGAGATCTGAAGGAAGACAGAGAACCTTCCTAATGTGAGGAAAGTGCAAGTTTTCCTGGGTTTTCACCCTTCTACATAAAATCTCAGCTACAGTAGTATCCCTAAATCTCATAGGCTCCCAGACTAAGGCTAGGAGCTACCATATGGATGTGCAGAAACATTTCTGGAACTTAAGTGAAGCTCTGTAGGCTTTTAGCTCTGAACAGCTTCAGAAACCCGCAGGGTTTTGAACCCTGAGCCACTTGGAGTGCATATCATCCAAGAGTTTGTATTCTACTCTGGTGCCTCTACCTATGCCACTGCAGCCATAGCTATAGGGCCACCAAAAGAGGAGAAGAGGACACTCTTGTGCACCCTCAGCTATAGGAGGGCAAGGTGAGCAATCCATGCCCCCATCAGCCTGCCGCTAGTGAAAGAAATCTACCCTCTAGTCTGTATCACCACTGCTTCTCCACTGCCTAAGCATTTTAGAAGCAGCACACAACCATTCTGGGAGACCAGCACATAGCAGTTTGAGCTGCCTCTGTTACTTCTGCTTCTACAGAGCCAGGGAAGGAACAGAGAAACTGGGCGCTTTTGTGTCTCTGAAGGACAGAAACAGAGTAACTGCTTAGGAAAAGAGGTATGAGGAGCTTGTATACCTACAGCTGACAACTTTTTGGTAATCTCACTAAGAGAGTCCAACCCTATTCAGTGGCAGGCTCACAGTGCATCTCCCCTTTCCCTGCATGAGCATTCTTTTGGATCAGAAGATCACCCTGCCTTTTTCTATCATAGCCAGGACCTAAGCCCAGAAATTCACCAACCTTGTCTCAGTCTTGTGTTTCTGGACTCTAGCACACTATAAGGGGCCTGGGGACTAGGACTTACTTAACTTAATTCACCACTCCTGTCACCTGTAAATTCCACCAGGGGTATGAAGTCCAGATGACCCAAGTTTCCTACAATGCCACACTGGGTACCCACCTGAAAAAGGTGAAATCCACGTATCTACCCCGCCTACATGGAACAGCAGTGCTCCTCACCGAGAGCAGGCAAGGTACAAGGCTATCTGTTTTGAGCTGAAGAAAGAGGCTCTTCTCCCAAACAATTAAAGAAGAGAGCAGTCAAAATGGCATTTTCACTAATTTATAGCTTTCATATGAAGGCTAAAACCCAATTATAGCACAAGAATACAGGGAAAAGGGAAAGGGAGGGGAGGTGAGGGTGGAGAATGGGTGGAGGGAGGGCAATTGGGGGGGATCACACCTACGGTGCATCTTAGTAGGGTACTGGTGAAACTTATTAAATGTAGAGTATCAATGTCTTTATATAGTGATTAAGAAAATGCTATGAGGGCTATCTCTCACAGTACAATTGAAATGTTTCTGATTGTATATGAAGCACATTCTGCCCTATGATTGCACCAATGTACACAATTATGATTTAATAAAATTATTAAAAAAAAAAAGAAAATGTCAAATTCAGTTCAGGGTATGTAGTTTAAAAAGGCAGGGGAAAGATATACTTTTCTACATGTTAGAAAGATACACTTCAAGGTTATGGATACCCCAGTTACCCTGAAGTGATTAATTCGCTTTGTATGCCTGTGTTAAAACATCCCATGCACCCTATAAAGACATACAACTATTATGTACTCATAATAATAGAAAAATAAAAAAAGAAAGATATACATCAAACATGTTAATATTTGAATGCTTTAATGCTTTAAAAGGGATATAAGTTTCCATTATCAGGAAAATTAAAACACATGAACTTTTTTGTTCTTTGATAATTTTTTTTTTTTGAATTCATTAATAGTTTATTTATCACTCATATTCATAGCTCAGGAACACAGGTCTGTGACAAACGTCTATGTAAATCAGCCCAAAGAAATTCTTTATATTCCAAAAATCACTTTACGCTCTGAAAGACACCAGCCTTCCTCATCTCCTCAAAATCTTTCATAGCATCATAATTTCTGTAGAAATCTGCATAGGCCTTCTTTCTTGGTTCAGCCACAGCAAACTTAGAGAAAGCTGCAACCCCCGGGGATACAACAAATGCTGCAACAATATGAATCCGCAGGTGCCTGGCCAAGAGGCCACGCATCTGAGGTTTGGCCAAAGCACTGGAAGCCATGGTAGTTACTGTCCTTGATGGGTATGCCAACCTCAACGCGTCCTCCACACTTTGATTTCAACTAACTGTCTTAAAGGTTACAAATACCCTGTCACGTCACGTGGCTACTCTCATCCCACTGGATCAAATGCACTGTGTACGTTCCACGGATTGCCCCTGTGATCAGTCATGATTATGGCCTCAAAATGTCCATTGAGAAAGTTGTCAATTCGAGCTTACCATGCAGGCCATTGGCAGAATAGACATTTCTGAACCAGGGTTGGCCTGGTGAGATTTAGTATAGTTAGAAATCCAAAAGAGTCACAGCCACCATGTCAAAGATTTTTAAGAACATTCCAGTTCAACCTTTAAGTAGTCTGTATGAAGTGCCTTTGCCCCAATTTTACTTCTTTAAACTGAGATGTGCATTTCTACAGAAACTGCAGCACCATAGCCGGGCATGCCAGTGATACGCACTATTTGTATCAATGACTAACTGCAACTTACACAGTTTTCTCATAACACTAAATTTGATAGAACTTGCTCCTCCCTCTTTCTTTCTTTCTTTCTTTTTTTTTTTGTGGTTTTTTTTTTTTTGGCCAGGGCTGGGTTTGAACCCGCCACCTCTGGCATATGGGGCCGGCGCCCTACTCCTTTGAGCCACAGGTGCCGCTCCTCCCTCTTTCTTTGTATTTATTTCTTCCATTCACGTGGAACATACTTGACATAATAGTCTATAAAAAAAGATCAGCATGAACTGTGTTAATCAGAAGAAGCTTCTTTATTAAACAGACAAAATTTATACCTTCTTCTCTTGCACTACTTTGTACACAATTGTTTTGGGGGAAAAAATCATTTTTAATTGGCCTCCTGCCCTATACCATAGAAATATCCCATTCTTCTTTGTATTCATGGCTCTTAAAACTTGCACGTAACACCCTTAGAGAACGTTCTCTGATATGAATGACCAAGGCCATGACATACCATTCCTGCGTGTTGGGTTTTACAAGTTGCGCTGCATAGTTTTTCCCTGTACGTTTCTTTACGCCAATTGTACCTATGATCATAATTTGCTAAAAATGAGAAAAATCATTCTATTTCTTATAAAAATCAAATGCATACTTTGGAAAAACTCAGTAAAGGTAAGTCGCCAAATTAGTTGGAGGATAGCCAGACAAATGTAAAAGATCAGGAAAAAATAACAGATTTCCACACTTCAATTGCTTTGTGTGTCTATGGAATTCTTGCTCCATTTTATTCCAACTTTGATAACGGGAATCGATGACAATGCCTTGTGGTATAGTTCAGATGAGAGAAAGGATGGGCAACTTCAATGAGCACCATGGACCGATATCAAAGACTAACAAAGGAATGCAGGTTTACACAGGGTGCCCATAAAGTTTGTGTGCAATTAAAAACAATGTGCTATTGAAAACTGCACAGGAACTTTATGGCCACCCTGTATGTGTCAGATGAAAATAAAATGTTTAAATTACTTTTTTTTAATTTTAAGTTAATATGAGGGTACACATTTTTAGATTACATTGTTCTCACGTCTAAGGTGAAGTTCAAGTTGTAGTCGAGCCCTCCACCCTGTGGACATGCTGAACACCCTCACATCGTGTACATTAGGTAAGATCCCTCCAATTGCCTTCCCCTTCCCTCACGCCTCTCCCTCCTCTGCCCTTGCCCTAACTAAACTATATTTATATTTTATCATTCCTGTGGATGTGTGACCGTTTATATATTGGTTTCATGCTAGTATTGAGTACATTGGATTTTTCTTTTTTCCATTCTTGAGATACTTTACTAGAAAGAGTATGTTTCAACTCTATCCAGGTAAACACACAAAAAAAGATGTAAAGTGTTCAACTTTTCTTACAGCTGACTAGTACTCCATGATATGGCAGCTCAATTCATAATTGCCAAGTTGTGGCAGCAACCCAAATGACCATTATTCCTTGAATGAATCAACAAAACGTTTAAATTTAAAAATATTTTTTGTGTGCTATTTTCTGCTTTGACTTTTAATCACCTGACCAACTGCCAATCTCCAGTGTTTCCGAAAAAAGGCCTCTAACTGTAGGCAATAGTCAAAAAACTGTTTGCTAAATGAAAGATTCTTTGACTAAATGATTCTAGACCATAAGAGACACATAGATGTAAGAAGGTAAGGTGGTGAGTGACAGAGCGCTCAGATGGAAGTTCAGTACAGTTTAACGGGGATCATCATTGTGTTTCCCAAATGACTGGCTCTAAGGGTTTTCTGTGCTTAGCAGGCCTCATATTAAAGAACAAACATCAAAGATCATTTTCTTAGACTCTTGTCTTCCTCCTGGGCATTATTTATCCTGGCCTTGCTTTAAATCACTTATTCATTTACTTAAGCCATTTAGAGATATCTTAAATTTTTCTTAGGCATTTTATTTAATGCCAAAATATCAATATGGAGCATGTCTAGATCTTGCATTTGGTAACACATTATATCTTTTTAATATTTTTTATTCCTTATTAGAGGTAAAGATTTGGTTTTGCTCATTAGTCATCTTTTAAAAAACGTTCCATATAGTTATATTGATTTTTTTATGAGAAATAATTCTTTCAACATTTCTTAACTAGTAATGATTTAGGAAATTCCAGGCCATAGCGTCATACAGTAAGTTGTTTGTAAAATTGTGCCTTTTCAAGTTTTGCTCTACAAAGAAGAAAAATGCAGTAGTAAAAGCTTTGACAAAGATTTAAAAAGTGAGTTCATTAAAATCAGCTTTTACCTCATTACGAAGTTTGCCTTTTCCAAAATACATTGGGATCTATCATACACCTAATAAATGTTCAGTGCTGAGACATAAACCCCCTGAAGTCAACAGTTCAGAAAAGCCTGCAAAAATCCTTGATATGTATCTGTTCCCCTGCCCCACGGTCGTTTACTGCTCAAAATCTGTTTCCTTAATAGTTTCTATGAGCCAGGCCTAACAGATACAAATGCATCTTCTCAAAAACATTGGGATATTGACTCAAAAATCATATTTCTGGGCTCAATCTCTGCCTTGATGTCTATCAAGAAAACCAAAAAAAAACAGGCTGATCCAGGTACATTCATTCATATACAGCCATGATTCTGACAAACTTCTTATGGATGACATCATTAAGTATGATGCCCTTCTGTCCTTCAAATATATTGATTTCTGAGTATTGCATACATAGTGTTTTCTTTTACCCTAAACAATCCTTCTTTTACATAGAAAGTGGATCAATTTCATTATTTTAGAAAACATAGATGATTGATAATTAGAGATCGAGATAGAAAAATATAATGTGTTATTTTTTATGTATAGGAAACTCCAAGTTAATGCATGAAGATGAAATATATTCCAACATAAGTAGCATAGACTCCTATTAGTTCCAAACAAATTGCTCTTCTCAAAATATGTATTAAAGTTCCCAGATTGCCCAACTCTTCCGTTAATAGTAGATTGATCACAAAGAACTTGAAGTAATGATATTTTGGTAAATAAATTTCATTAACACTAGAAACAGCTCTGGGTATTAAGAAAAAAAATCGTAGCTGAAAGTAAAATATGCATCTATGTATAGACTTCATGTTGGTTAGAAAACTAAAAATATTAGCCAGGTTTTGTGGCAGGCACCTGCGGTCCCAGCTACTCAGAAGGCTGAGGCAAGAGAATTGCTTGAGCCCAGGAGCTTGAGGTTGTTGTGAGCTGTGACACCATGGCACTCTCCTCAGGGTGACAGAGTGAGACCCTGTCACAAAACAAAAAAGGAAAGCTATGAATATGGTTTAGAAAGATTCCTTTGAGTAGAGTAGAATGCTAATTAAAGCCCAAGCTATAGGGCCACTACCTTTGTGGGCCAATTGGCTTCCAATAGAGGAGAATCTTATGTTTCTATTGCTGTAAAGCCCTCATCCCTGTGAACCTTTTTACAAATGAGCTGTCGATCACAAGGGGGAGAGTTTGAGGCTGTGGAGTGCCCATTGATAGGAAAGCCATCAAAGTGTGTGTCTTCCGTTCACACCTGAGGAACAGAATGGTCATACCCTTACATGCTAAGCGTCGCAGGGAGCAGACTTCTCCCAACAGAGCAGGCAGCAAGCTTCTACCACTTTCTGGTGACTTTTCCTCCACTTCGAGCTCAACTTCACATAGCTTTAGCTTGGTTGTGTAAAACTTTTGCAATATAATACAGCAATCAGAATAAAGTTTTTTTTTTAGTGGCAGGAAACTAGAATTTTACCTGTCAGTGTCACATGTAAGTGTCAAACCTATGGAATCATAGGTAGGGTTTAAAGTCTAAGATCTAAAGAAAAAGGACAACAAAATAAACTGACACAATGGAAACTGTCAACTGTCATGCCCAGGGAAGAATCCCTGGGGTTCCCACGAGGTGGCCAGGTTTCCAATGGACGTGAAAGGTACACAGGGGTGCTTTCCAGAGAGGGCAAGTTGGTGAACATGGGGAACTCTACACAGAGGATCCAAGCTTGTGCCAGGCTGCCCTGCACACTCCAAAACTTTACAACTCAGGTGCAACTGTTCATCGGGTTGTCTGGGGCAGAAAGCACAAAGCAGGCAACAGAGTGGGCTTTTACATGGCTGGGCGAAGCCCCCGGCGAAGCCCCTCTCCAGCTGCAGCGTCTTTGTAAGTCGGCACAGCCCTGGCTGAAGGGTACAGTGCAGTTACCACAAGGTGTTTTGTTTTTTTGTTTGTTTGTTTGCTTGCCTCAAATATGAAAACTACAAAAAGCAGTTTATAAACTATTTTTCCAAAGCAACAACCCAAAATAAAACAATTCTCCAAATCAAGGCAAAACAAAATTCTGTCAAAAGTGTTAATCACCCTTCTTCTGAAATGATCCTCTCACACCAGCCAAGTGATTAGGAAGAGAAGGGGGGTTGTTCTATTTGGTGACCGCATGGCCAGAGTGTTCCCAAGGACACCGATGGTTTATGATTTGATAATCATGGAGAGGAGTATAGCTATTCTGACTGTCCAGCTTTTTCTTAGACCCAAGGGGAGACATTTTAGACTGAGGTGGAAGAGCTCTCCAAATTTCTAGATAGATTTTTAACTCTTAATGGTTTGAGATTCCTCAGCTTAGCCTGCCTACTTTTACCCGCAGCTAGTTAGAGATTTGTTATAAATGCTGTATAGATTTCTCTTTCCTTTCTTTACTTGTCCTGGTTTGGGATTTTTTTATGGATTTATGCCATCTTAGCAAGTGTGAAAATGATCCTCTGCAGCCTGAGCCCCCCTTCTCTGACGTGATTCTGTGGCCTATGCTGTCGCGGGTCAGAGGGTAGCACCGTCACTTTACCATTCCCATTGGACCCAGGCCCCTCCCAAATGGTCTGGGGTTTTGATTATTGGTTTGCTTCTTTTCCAGAGCATGGAAACTCTGCAGTGTAGAGAGCCTTTAACCTGTCAGTTGATTTGGAATACTTGTCCCTACATGATAAAAAAGTTTGCTTTCTGCTTAAAAAAAAAAAAAACCCAAAAACTGGTGGGTGAGGAGCGAGTATCTTCCGTCGCATTTGAGCTGTGCTGGGTATCGGAAGCAGTCACAGTGTTTTTGCCTTTGCCACACAAATGTTAGCTGACAGGTAGAGGACGCTTTGGTGCCTACAAGCCCCTGAGTCCCTCTTCCAAGTCTGGTTCAAATTATCTGCTCTTATCATATTCTGTTTTCTTCAAGTCACATACTAATGTGGGGAGAAGGTCAGGGACATCCAGAAACGAACAGTCTCTGACCCCCTCTCACCCCGCCATTGGTATACCACTGTTTTAAAGGACTTTTGGAGATTAATTCAACCCTCGCATTTTATGATTTGTCACTAACCATACATGATTTACATTTAAAATTTCTCTACCTTCCTACCCGGCCATTGTGGCAGGCACCTGAAGTCCCAGCTGTTTGGGAGGCTGAGGCAAGAGAATCACCTAAGCCCAGGAGCTGGAGGTTGCTGTGAGCTGTGATGCCACAGCACTCTACCAAGGGCAACAAAGTGAGTCTCTGTCTCTTAAAAAAAAAAAAAAAAAGTTCTACCTTCCTTTAATAGCCCATGTCCACCATATATTAATGTTGAATTGTAGAACATGTCTTAAATAATAACTCAACATGTATGACCTAATATAACCTGAACTTGACTGGGTTCCAATAGTCGCATTTGCTTATAGCCCAATTGGTTTGAATATGACGTAACAATTCATATTCACGAGAATGAAGCGGGGGGACTGAATGTTCAGAGAAGTCTAGTAAGTGTTTTCTAGCTTACGTAGTGCATGGCAAATGTTATTTGCTGGAAGTACCTAGCTAATAAGGTTCAATTAATAGTTACTTTTTTTTTTCAGAAAAATAACCCCAAGCACAATTTCTCTCTCATAATAAATGAATGAACATGCTCTTCTGTGTGTGTAGTGGTTTACTGAACTGAACCTATGTGACAAAAAGGTCTTATAGATGCCTCAAAAAAAAATTTTTTTTTTAAGTATGCATTGTGGTCTATTCTGGCTTTTGTATTTTTGTTTGTTTCTAGGTAATTCCTAAGCAGCACCTCTACTAATCGGGACCCCAGAAAACATGTCTGTGGCCAACCAGAGAGTTTGTGTGGTACTTTTTTAACTTCTAACTTATGTAAAATCAAGAGTGTCTTAGATTTGGTTGAATTGCAATTTTATTAGAGTCCCTGTGATTTCTTAATAAGGGAGGATATGGAGGTAAATATGAGTAATGCTTGAGAAGGCCAAGAAACAAGGGCAGGGATGCCAAGGCCACAGTATGTCAATCACCACTAGCTCTTCTGTTGCCTTCTGTCCAAAGCAGAGAGTCTCAACATCCTTCATAAAATCCCTGCAGGTTCTCTACCAACTGAGCAAAAGAGGCACAAAAGATAAAACCCATTTGCCACCTTGTCCAATTGCATTTAATGACACAATGATTCCACAAAATACTGGTGAGGCAGATGAGAAAAGATCTTGTAATCAAGAAAAATGAATAGTATTATCTCCTCCATCGCATTGTGGAGACTTACACATTTGGGGGGATTTGGCGTTTGATATATTTATTTATTGAGACAGAGTCTCACTCTGTCCATCTTGGTAGAGTGCCGTGGCATCATAGTTCATGGCAACCTCAAAATCTTGGGCTCAAGAGATCCTTGCACCTCAGCCTCCCACGTAGCTGAGACTACAGATGCTGCCAACAATGCTGGGTATTTTTAGAGATCAGGGTCTTGCTCTTGCTCAGACTGGTCTCAAACTCCTGAACTCAAGCCACCCGCCCACCTTGGCCTCCCAGAATACTGGGATTAAAGAACTGAGCCACACATCCAGTCCAGGATTGGCATTTTAAAGGCTAAGAGAAGTTCCGCAATGAGGGAGCCTATTTACTTTGATTAACCTAACATTTGCCACACTTTAAAAATAAAAGAAAGTCCCTTAGAATGTACTGCCCAAACACTCACTTAGAATCTCCTTATCCTACACAGTTGAGGCCTGTTTCAGCCCATGGGAATGAGAACACCATGGTAGCCTCTTCCTCTCTCACATTCAACAAGCAGTTCCCCGGGACTCCCAAAGTCCTCCTGGGATTTTTGCATATAAAAGCCAGTGAGTGTCCAGAAGTAGAGCAGTGGCCAGCAGGCACTGCACAGCGACAGCTACACAGCCTGTGGCCCACTGGCTCCCGGCCCAGCAGCACACAGGGCTCTTTGTGCTCACTCTCTGCATACATGGTACATTTCCTATTCACTCAGAGGCTTCAGTCACTATGTTTGCTTTTCAATTGTTAATCAAAAACCATAAAATCATATTCAAATGGGCCAAAGCTATAATAATCTGAAGTAAATCAGATAAATTGCAGGCTGCATTAGTGAAAAATTAAAGTTTAATTAAATCAGCATTGTTTGCCTGATAAAGACCTCAAAATTCTTCCCCCCTCATTTTACAGGTGACAAAATGGAGGCCTCGGGAAATGAAATAAATGTGAAAAGAATTGGATTTGATTGTTTTTTAAGGACCAAGAAGATTGCAAACTGATGGTGACAAATCATTGGCACCTAGAATAGGTTTTTAATACATTAAATAGGTAGATTAGAGGGGCCTTGGTGTTAAGAAAAATCTTAAAATCTGATCGCTTAGGGAAGCCAAACAACTCTCCTTAAAATACATTTATTCTAATTGTAATGATCAACTACAATCCCTTTATACTCTATCTATTTCTATATACATAGTTTAAGTATAGAGAGATCTATCTATATCTGTCTATAAACTTATCTATATCTACCTGTATTTTTATATATGTATATTATAGGCAATACATACCTAGTAAGATAGGCCTTTTCCTGTTCAAGACCTCAATTTCATTTTGTATATGCTATCCTGAGCCTCTCTCACCAATAAATATGTCAACCTAGGTTATTGGTTTGCTTTATGAAGATAGAATTATAGATAGATAGATAGATAGATTTGTCAGTTATAAACAATAATGTTCACAGTTGATTTAAACCTTTCTTAAATTTCAAATTTACCTGGGTTCTTAGCTTTGTAATTTACACAAAGCTGTAAAATCCCCATTATTGCCAGTGAAAATATCAAGGCTGTGACCTCACTGCAACGACACAGAAGCTAAAACAGCAGGTTGCAAAGCAGAACCTTATCTTTGGTTTTTACACATTTCATTCAAACACGGTTGTTCTGTGTTAGAGAGTGAAAAGGCATCAGAAGGTTGTGTCTTCAAGGCTCAAACTTTCTATTGTTCTTTGAATCAGAAATCGTATGTGAGCATAGAGCTTTGCATAAGAATTAGTCCTCTTCCTTGCACCAAGTCAGCTATTTTCAGCTCAGCCTAGCAATCTTCGATTTCTTGGTTTGTAACTATGGCAATAAGATTAAATGGCATTCGGTAAAATTCATTTTACAAATTAGCTTGGGAGGGTGTCCACAACTGTGATGAAGGAGCTATAGAGAAATACTAGGAAGGGAGAAGGAAATTAAATCGAGTTTTGAAATATTCTTCAAAATAATCCTCCGAATCATCTAGTGCCAGATGGCAGTTTGTGAGTGATGTAAAACAACTTGAAATAAAAACAATCAGATAACTGCTTGCTGGATTCCTTGCTTCTGCGTAAGCCACCACACCTCTCCGCTCGCCTCTGGACCATCACACGCTATCTTTTGTCTGTGAATGTTGGAGTGGCTGTGGGCTTGCCAGAGTCTTTGATGTGGGACTTTTTATACTAAATAACAGTAAAATCAATTTCAAACACCTTCATTACAGTACACAGCTCATTATGTGCTAGAAAAATGTGTAGCTCCAAGCCCCAGGCCACGTTATAATGAGGACGGGAACGCGCACGAGCCTACTGGTACACTAAGGCACGGCTCCCTGTTTCTAGGTGATGCTACAATCACCACTGGTTTAAGTAAAAGGCAGCCATTCATTTGCAGCCTTTAAATATGGTTTCCTAAAGTTTTAAACCACTTGCCTTAAAACAGAGTTTTAATCTCATTACACTACTACTGCATTTCTGTTTGTGCCTTTTTAAAATAAAAAAAGGTCCAAATGTGGACATGCAAAGAAAGAGCTGGATAAATATTTTTTTCAAATATTTAATGGATGACTACATATGTGTATATGTGTGTGTTGAAATTTTTTGTTAACTTTTGGTGAACAAAAAAGTAAATTTAAGAAAATTATTTCATTGGGATTAATTTTCATCATGCCGATCATTGGCCTAGGAAGAAACCCAAGTGCTTCTTTAAGCCAATAATTTCATTTATATTTGCCCTTCTTGCTTTGAGAAGGCAGAAAAATGAACCTAACCTCTCCTGGTCCTTTTTCTGCTCTCTAATCTTTATGCTCTTTCCATGCCTAAGTGACCATCCATGAAATTTTTCACATTACACTTGAAATAAATGTGACACAATGTTGGCTGCCAGTGTTTTTTCTCTCTGATCTAATTATAAATTCTCACTAAAAGCCAATAATAGGGAAATTACTCCACTGGACACACTAGCATTATCAAAATTACTTATGTTTCTCTGTTGCTGGAAGTATAAGCTAGTGGAGTAGAAATCCTTTTTGCTGTCAAAATTGATTATCATAAATTAATCATTTATAACTCTAGGTGAAACGAGTGTACACAGCCATATAAATAATCATAACTTGTTTTCTTGCCAGCAAGGCATAGTCGGCTTGCTATCTGAGAAAACACTCGTGGAGCGAGGAATTGCAATTCTCTTTAAATAAAAGGATTGCTGCAAAGATAAAACAGATTTTTATGCAGCATAAGCAAGTGATAACAGTTTTCATGTTAACCTTGAAACTCTACTTAAGAACAGGATTCAGCAGTACTTTTCGTTAGCCATGAATATCTTAAAAGGATTGCTGGGAAGGAAATGCTCCTCATGTAAAAGAAGCATTTGAACCATCAGTTATAATGCAATATGGCAGCCAACGTCTAACACAGGAGGCCAGGAATACTAAAAGCAACATAGTATTTGCACAGCCCAGGGTCAGCAAATGGAGATGAAACAGGCCACAGGAAAAGCTGAAATCAAGACTCGTTCTTCAGTGCATGTCATTAGAAGCCTTGGTTTCAAGCGGCAGAGGTGATACTATCAGCAGAACAGAGAACTCACACTGCTCATTAAGGATGCAGCTCCAAATGGGTCTATGCAGATTAGCCGGACCCATAACCCATGTGCAAATATTGAAACTGAAGACAAAATGCCAACTAATGTCCACAATAGGCGAGAATTAGAAAGTTCATGAAATATTCTACACATTAAGAAAACACGATGGCTTGGCGCCTGTGGCTCAACGGGCTAAGGCGCCAGCCACGTACACCTGAGCTGGCGGATTCGAATCCACCCCGGGCCACCAAACAACAATGGTGGCTGCAACCAAAAAATGGCCGGGCGTTGTGGCGGGCGCCTATAGTCCCAGCTACTTGGGAGGCAGAGGCAGGAGACTCGCTTGAGCCCAGGAATTGGAGGTTGCTGTGAGCTGTGATGCCACAGC
>CAUYRH010155550.1:0-12411 GCA_963574655.1 Perodicticus potto | reverse complement strand
CTTTCTATGTTATGGACGTTTCTGGTCAAGCTGAATACGCCTAAGCAACACTAAAGTAAATTTTGGTCTAAGAAAATTAAATCTATACCACAGAACTAAATAGTTTGTTGAACTTACTAAATGCAGAATACAAATTTCTTCTTACAATAACTAACAAAATGCCATGAAGGCTATGTTAATCAGTTTGATGAAAATAGTTCAGATTGTATATGAAACCAGCACATTGTACCCCTTGATTGCACTAATGTACACAGCTATGATTTAATAATAATAAAAAAAGATAAAATAAATAAAATAAAGATGTTTCATCTAGGTTTCTTCTGCACATTGTCACATCAGACTAGATGATAAAACCAGCTATGAAATTCAAAGAAGAATCAATGTTATGAAAAAAATTCCTTTGTGTGCGTTATTTAAAACTTAGAAGGATCGTCTTTGAAAACATGATCTTTTGTTTCAATTCTATCTCTCATTTGAGTTTCTATAACACAAACACATGGGAAGTAATCTCTCATGAGTGTCATTGAATGCTGACAAAATTATTTCTGGGGTAAAACACCTTCATTTAGGTTATTTTTATTTATTTATTTATTTTACTTCAAAATAGTAGGAGGGTATAAATACATTTTTACATGGAATACATGAGTCACTTTTGTAATGCTTGAGTTACAAAGCATTGCTTGATACTGTCCATCACCCAAACAGTGTTTATTGTACCCATTAGGTAAGTCTTTGCCCCTTCCTTCCACTCCTCCCCACAGTAGATTTCCACTGAGATTGACTTTCCCCTCGTGCACATGTGTGCTCATCAGTTGGTTGAAATTTAATAGCATTTGTTTATCCTTTTTTGAGATCCTTCACTTAGGAGAATGGTCTCCAGTTCCATCCAGATTATTGCAAAAGGTATTAATTCATCTTTTTTATGTCTGAGTAGTACTTCATGCTATACATACATCACTGTTTATTAATCTACTCATAAACTGATGGGCCCTGGGGTTGATTTCACATCTTTGAAACTGAATTGTGCTACAATAACATTTTAGTAAAGAATGTCTTTTGATGAAACATCTTCTTTTCCTTTGGGTATATACCCAATAGTGGGGTTACTAGGTCAAATGGTAGGTGTACTTTCAATTCCTTGAGAAAATGCCACACCCTTTTCTATAAAGGATGTACAAATTTGAAGCCCCACCAACAGTGTATAAGAATTCTTTTCTCTCTACATCCACACAAATTATTGTTTAGGGAATTTTTAATAAAAGCCATTCTAATTAGGGTAAGGAATGGGTTAATTTGCAATTCCCTGATTACTGGTGATGCTGAGCATTTTTAAATGTTTATATACCATTTATCTTCCCTGAGGAACTTCCATTCATATCTTTTGTTCATTTTTTAATGCCGTATTTGGGTATTTTTCTTGCTGAGTTGCTTGCTCTGTAGATTCTGGATATTAGCTCTTTATTGGATGAGTACCTTGTGCGTATTTCCTCCCATTCTGTAAATCGTTTGCTTTATTGACTGTTTCCTTCGCTGTGCAGAAGCTTTATAGTTTAATCAATTCCTATTAATTTTTTGTTGTCATGATTGCTATTAGAGTTTTAGTCAAAATTCTTTGTATAGGCCAGTATCTAGAAGAGGTTTTCAAAAATATTCTTCTATAATTCTTCTGGTTTCATGACTATATTTAAGTACTTTATTATCTAGAATTAATTTTTGTGATTGGTAAGAGGTAAGGTTCCTGTTTGATTCTTCTGCATGTGGCTAACACATTTTCCCTGCATCAGTCATTGAATACAGCTTCTTTTCCTTAGTGTACGTTGTTGTTTTCTTTGTCAAATATCAATTAGTTGAGAGTAGATGGTTCTATATCTGGGTTTTCTGTTCCTTCCATTGGTCTATATCTCTATTTTTGTACCAATACCATGCTATTTTGGTTATCACAAGCTTATAGTACAGTTTGAAATCTGGTAATGTGATGCCTCTAGAGTTGTTCATTTTTGCTTAAAATTGCTTCAGCTATTTCGGCTTTTTTTTTCTTTTCAGTGCCAAATGAAGCACAGAAGTATTTTTTCTAGATCTGTGAAGCATGACTTTGTTGATTTGACAGGAAGTGCACTGAATCTGTAAATCGCTTGCATGGTACAGACATTTTTAATAACATTGATTCTACCTCACCATGAGCATGATATGGTTTTTCCACTTGTTTGTGTCCTCTGCAATTTATTTTGGCAGTGTTTCTTAGTTCTCCTTTTAGAGATCTTTCACCTCCTTGGTTAAGCATATTGCTGGGTGTTTTATTTTCATTGTAGGTGTTATGAATGGCATTGAGTCTTTAATTTCACTTCTGGCCTGTTACTGGTATGAAGAAATGCTACTTATTTATGTGCATTGATTTTGTATCCTGAGACTTTGCTGAATTTGTCTATCAATGGCAAGAGACTCGTGGTGAAATCTTTGAAGATTTCTAAATACAAGATCATATCATCATCAAAGAGCAATAGTTTGACCTCCACTTTCCCAATTTGGGTACACTTCACTTATTTCTTTTGTTTCACTTCTCTGAGTCGGACTTCTAGCACTCTCTTGACAAGAAGTGGTGACAGTGGGCATCCATATCTATTCCAGTTTCTAGAAGGACTACCATTCAGGAGGTTGTTGGCTATGGGTTCATCATATATAGCTTTTTTGATACTGAGAAACGTTCTTTCTATGCTTAGGTTTTTGAGGGTTTTTATCATGAAAGGGTGCTAGATTTTGTAAAATGCCTTCTCTGCCTCTAACAAGATGACCACATGATCTTTGTTTTTGCTTTTGTTTGTCTGGTGAATAGCATTTATTGATTTTGTTATAGTGAATCATCCTTGCATTCCTGAGATGAGCTCCACTTGATCCTGGTGGACTATTTTTTTGATGTGCTTTTGAATTCAGTTTGCCAGTGTTTTATTGAAGATTTTTGCATCTATATTCATACAAGATATTGGTTTGTAGTTTTCTTTTTATGTACTTTCCTAGCTTTGGTCAAATTGGCTTCACAAAATAAGTGGGGGAGGATTCCCTCCTTCTCAATACTATGGAATAATTTCAGTATTATGGGTACTAGTTCTTTGTAGCTCATACAGAATTTGGCTGTGAATCCATCTGTCCACAATGTTCATTATTAATTTGTTCAGGAGTTGTTTCTTCCTCTTTTTGTCTTGGGAGGTTGTGAATTTCCGTAAACTTGCCCATTTTCTTTACCTACTCTTAGTTTGATGTGCATAGAGATTTCTGCAGAATTCATAGATGATGTTTTGTATTTCTGCAGTATCAGTTGTAATGTCACCTTTTTCACTTCTGATTGAGCTTATTTTGGTCTTTTCTCTTACGTTCTTCGTTAATCTAGCAAAAAGTATGTGGATTTTGTTCAGCTTTTCAAACTATTAATTAACCAACTTTTTGCTTTATTAATCCTCTGTATTGTTTTGTTGTTTTTCATTTCACTTATTTCTTTTATTCTGCTGGCTTTGGGTTTGGTTTGCTCTTCATTTTCCAGTTTCTTGAGGTGTGATATGAGGTTAATTTGTGATCTTTTTGTCTTTTAGATATAGGTATTTGAGGCTACGAATTCCACTCCCCCCACACAAATGCTTTTTCTGTGTAGCACAGATGTTGATAGGTTTTGTCTCCTTTGTTGTTCAAAGAATTTTTTATTTCTATCTTAATTTCATTCTTGATGCAATAATTGCTCAGCAGCAGGTGTTTACTTCCCAAGGCTTTGTGTAGGTTTGAGTGTTTCTATTGTGATGATTTGTACTTTTATTCTGCTGTGATTTGAGAAGGCACGTGGTGTGATTTCAGGTTTTAGTAAGACTTATTTCGTGGCCTGATATGATTAATCTTGGAGAAGGTCCCATGTCCTGCTGAGAAGGATGTATATTCTATAGTTTTTGAGTAGAATATTCTGTACATGTCTGTCAGGTCCATTTGATTTAGAGTGTGGTTTAGGTATAGTTTATTTATTTATTTGGTGCTTTGATGATTTGTCAAGCTCTGAGTGTAGGATGTGGAGGTCCCCAGTCATTACAATAGGGCTATTTTTTCTTTGCTTAGCTTTAGTAAAATTTGCTTTATGTATCCGAGGTCCTGTTTTGGGTCCAAATACATTTAGAATTGTTATGCCTTCTTGTTGAATTTCTCCATTTAACCATTAGATTTATTTCCTGGAGACAACAGATACTTGGGTTGTGTTTTTCTCATGCATAGTCAGCCTATTTCATTTGAGAGGAGCATTCAGTCCATTAACGTTAATTGATAGCATTTATATGTGGGATGTTGATCTATTCATCCTGTCATGAAGTTTCCTATTGCTTTGCTGTACCTCTTGTTCTGTTGCTCTATTAGTGTAGAGGAGGGTAGGTCATTTTACACCGGTGGGTATCCGTTGTGCTGATTTGTGGATAATGCTGTTCTGAGTATTTCATGCACAGCAGATCTGGTCATGGTAAATTTCCTCAGTGTTTGTCTGAAAGGAACTTTCTTTCTTTATTGATCCTTAGTTTTCCAGGATACAGAATTCTAGAGTAACAGCTGTTCTGTTTGAGTCAATAGAAGAGAGGGCCACAATCCCTTCTGGCCTGTAAGCTTTTCACTAAGAAGTCTACAGTTAGCCTGATGGCTTTTCCTTTTTTGGTTATTTAACACTTTTATCGCACTGCTTATATTATTTTCTCCTTCATTTTAGCTTTGACCAGGTTGATTACTTTGGTCTTGGAGATAACTTACTTGCAATCATTTTTCCTGGTGTTCAGAGTCCACCTGGTATCAGTTTGTCTGAATTTCTGATGAAACCAAGGAAGTTCTCTTCATTAATTTCCCCAGATAGGTTTTCCAAGATTTTAGTTCTTTCTTCTTTTTCGCCTTCAGGATACCTATAATTCAAATGTTAACATGCTTCACATAGTCCTGTATCTCTCTCAGTGATTGTCCACACTTTTTTTATACTCTTGTCTGCTTCTTTGAATGACTGAGTTTTCTCAAGAGCCTCTGGAATTCTTTTTCTCCTTGGTTTAGCCTGCTGTTAAAGCTTTCTGCTATGTTTTGAAATTCTGTAAAAGACTCTTTCATTTCTTTAAGTTCTATAATATCCTTTCTCATACTATCGAGCTCTGTGGTGACTTTTTCATTTTTTTTCATTGATTTCCTAAAATATTTCTTGGCATCTTTTTGTTGGTTTTCAACTGTCTCTTCAATTCCCTTCACCTCAGCTGCCATTCATATTCCGAATTCCATTTTTGTAATTTTGGCAATTTCCTTGTGAGTGGAGACCCATACTATTACTCCAATGTGTTCCCTTGAGTTGTTGAACTATTTTGGTTTTTCGTGTTGCCAGGGTTCTCATGCTGGTGTTGTCTCATCTGGCTCCTGTTCTCTGAGCTCTGCATTAATAGGACTGCAGGGCACCTATTCTCTTTTGCTGGGGAACCTTTTGAACCAAGTCCAGGAATGATAGCTGCTCAGGGTTGGGGGTCCTGAGTGAAGTGTTGAACCTCAGGGAGGTTCTGATAGCCCAGTGGTAGTGGTGGGGACTCAGTGGTGGGGTGCTGGGTTCAGGCACAACTCTTGAGTCTCAGGTGTTAACTTGTCAGCCCAGTGGGGGGCCTGAACTTATAGGAGCAGAGCCTCCGACTCTACCACAGTGACAGATTCAGAGCTGGCACTGGGGATTTGGGAGGCAGAGCTGCCCACATGGGGGACTGTTCCATCAACCTGGGGATTGCTGATGCCAAGTTATACAGTCAGGAATTTGTCTCAGTGGCCCAGAGTCTGTGTAGGTGGGCCGAATATGCTGGTCAACAGTGGTTCTCCCCCTACACCTAGGATCCACCACAAAGTCACCCCAGGTTTCCCAAGTAGTGCCTGTGGCATCTGGGCTCCTCCTCTTTTCACCTCCCACACCAGAGAGGAGTCATGCTGGGCTCCTAGTCATAAGGCCCAACATTGGGTTTCCCTTCCTGGCCCAGCAGGGGTGATGCAAAGGCTACTACTGGAAGACTAGATCCCAAGTGGACCTGACTCTGCACCAGAGTGATCAGGATGGCATCACTCACAGAAGCTTGGGGTCAGCCGCGACAGATCTCTGCTGCTCCTGCTGCCTAGTAGAATGTCCTGCATATACTCTGAGCGGCTCACCAGTCAGCCCAATGACCTGCAGTGGAAGAGGAACACCCCTCACAGATCGAGCCACCCGTAACCTTTGTTTCTCTCCTAAAAACAAGTGACCCCCTGGTTGCTTCTATCCTGCTGTCCTCACCTCTTCCCAGTAGTGTGAAGTGTATTGTGTCTCCCAGCTTAATCTCTCAGGTGGTGGGTGATGGATGAGAGCAAAAGTCAGCTGTGCCGTATTTCACTGAGTTGGTAGATGCTGTAATGAGCTATAGAGTTGTTCTCCCTGTCAGTGGTTGATGCTTGCAGCAAAGAGCCAAGTGCAAAAATGTTCTTTTGTGCCTGTAATATGTTCTAGCCCCTCAGTAGGAGCACTGAATGCCCCAGGCTTTGGAAGGGTTCTCGACACTCTGAGCAGGTTGCTGGTTCTCCACCAGGGCAGAAGTTGGTGAAGGAGTGAGGCTAGGCCTGGTTAGGTTGTGCGGCTCTGGAAGGTGAAAGTTGCTTTCCCAGTGGCTAGAGGAAGCCATGGAGAGTATCACTGAGGCTGGCTCTCCAAACCAGGATGACTACTGGTGATGAAGAGATTGCTGTTTTGGGACTGGCTGTGAGGAGTGAGCTCCACCCCTATTGCCTTACCCCTGCCCTCTGGTGTCTGGTTGCAAAAGGGCTCCTGACTGCACCACACTTAGTAGCTATGGTGCTGTGAGCTGGGATCTTCCCCACCAGGAGACTCTCCCTAGTCTAACAGCATGCCTTTGAGTCTCAGCAGGGCTCCAAGGTTGTTTTTCCAGCTGCTAGGGAAAGCCACTGGGAACAGGCTGGCTTTCCAAAGCTGGAAGTTTGCTCCTGTGGAATGGGCCACTGTTCCTCCGACTGGCTCTTCCCTTCTTGTGTTACCCCTACCTTCTGGTGTCAGGTTACAAATGGGTGTATAATGTGTAAATGGGTGTCTGAACACACTGTACTTGGTTGCCTTGGGCTGGGATGGAG
Organism: Perodicticus potto; assembly: GCA_963574655.1. Classification (NCBI taxonomy): domain Eukaryota; kingdom Metazoa; phylum Chordata; class Mammalia; order Primates; family Lorisidae; genus Perodicticus; species Perodicticus potto. The sequence continues at coordinate 5,277 of CAUYRH010155550.1, read as the reverse complement.
GACTTACCCTAGTCTGAAGTGGGGCTTTCCAGTGGTGTGTGGGGAGGTGCTCCCCCAGATCACCACATCTTGGATCTCCACAGTATTTTCCCACCAGTTCTGTCCATGTGGACTCTCTTGCCTCCCAATTGTGGCTCCCAAATCTCCCTCCTGTGTGCCCTAGCCATTGCCTTGACTACAGGGAGCGTGTGATCCAGCCTGTGTGTCTGACTTACTCATCTCATCTCTGAGAAAAGCCGTCAGGCAGGGAGCTCACCAATCAGATACTTTAGGTCCTCAAGGTGAAAGGCATGGCCCCACTCTCTGTGGGAACCTCAAACTGGAGGATGTGCCAGCTGGGAAGACTCAACAAATTCTTGGCTCAAACTGCTTTTCCCATTGCAGTGGACAGGGGAGGTCAGGGGAGGGGCAGAGGAGAGTAAACCTATGAATGGAAGAAAGCCAGTTTTCAGGCCTCTGAATTCACTCTCCCTGGAGGAGAATCCCACACAGAATGTCCAAGCTCTGGTATCATACAAGTTCTCGCCAGTTCAGTGGTTGCCACAGTACTTTGGCTTTTGGGCGTGGAAAAGCCTCCAAGCCAGCTGGTTGCCTGATGATCAAAGAAGTGTAGGAAGGTGGAAAGAATCCTCCCTAATCCTCCACTGTGCTCTGAGCCTGTCTGGGTTTGATACTCATCAGTATCTCTTTTTTCCATTTCCTCTTCCTTCTCTGCTTCTCAGTTTTCCTCTCAGACATCTCCAGCAGACTTCTGTATTCTTCCTCTGAAGTATCCTTGACCTGGGTCCTTTTTCCCTCTCCTTTATCCAAAACTCCTGAACTGTCCAATAAGCAATGACTGTAGTCAGCCATCTGTCCTTAAATCCTGAAAAGACCTTTTTATAGGCCCCTCTAAGTAAGTTATATGTATATACTTGAAAAAGCTTATGGTATATTTTTTAAAAATCCAATAATATATTGGAAAAGTACAAAAGGCAGCAGCAGAGTCAAATCAAAATTTGTCAGAAACATTGATTACAGTGAAAATTTTTTATTGAGTCATTTTCAGGGATGAGTTTTCAGTAAAAATCACTAGTTTAATCAATAATAGGTAAAATAGTGTTGAGTCTAATAAAGCAAAATCTAAAAATGGTAGGCTACTTCACACATGTATTTTGGATATAGTTAACAGAGTCAGCTATAAGGATTTTTTATATTTATTATAATATTTAACAATAAAACATTATGTGGTAAGTATTCCTAGAAAGACCTAAATTAGAAGTACATCAAATTATAATAATTTCAATGTTATTACCTCAATTTTCTTAACTTCTCTTAATAATATGAAGCTACGAAATGCCATAATTCTTATAATAGCCACATTGATCCAATAATCTTTAATGACCTTCAATTATAATTTTGTTGATAACTTTAAAATTCAAAATCTAAATTACATTCAATTCAAACAAGTGCAATTAAATCAACCTAGCATATTTTACCAGTCAGAGTAAAGGCCAGAAAAGACTTGGTGTCTAAAAATGCCTCATCTATGAATTAAGCATTTACTATAAAACAAGAGCTTATAGAGTTTCATGTGCCCCATACTCCGTCCAATATATAAACTAAGACATATACAAGGTGACATTTATTCCATTATTTACTGTATAAACTCTGCTCCATAATCTATTTTGCAAATGTCTTTTTAATGACTTCTTACTCCTCACTTTCATTTTTCATATGGCTTTATTGTTTGTTCCTCTGACTAAAGAGGTACATACCCATGCAGAAATTCAAACAAGTTAGAAATGAATTGATATAAACCCTTATACAGTTCCTTCAGTACTTTACTTTTCTCACTACATTTTCAAATCATCTTTTGACCTCTGTTTTAATTTTAGCTAAAATAGCCAACACAGGTCGAATCCTCCTAGTCAAAGTATTTCACACATCCTTAAAGAGAAATATCACATTGTTCACAGGCTTTCTTTTGTCTGGACAATGTGTAAGATCATTTGAATCACAGGTCTTCATGTGTAAGGTGATTTGTACTGAAGCCTCCCGCTGTTTGATTGTGTTACGATGATGGTACTATGAATGGCCTCGTCAGAGCTTTACTCTTATATTATATTAATTTCCTAATGTGTCTCACCTGTCTCCTGCTCCAGAATGGCAAGTTGTTTTTATGTCCTGTGCCAAATTAATTGCTAGTAGAAGTCCAGAGTGTTACCTTGAGAAAGATTCTGAGAACACCCTGAGGCTCAGTAGGAAGGAGTTCTGCGTGGGATCAGTGAACTCAGCCCTGTGGCACTGTCGCAACCCACCCTCTCTACCACGGTCAAGGTGATCTTTCTAAAGCTCATCACAAGCTAATCAAATGTGTCAGTTCCCTGTTCAAAATATTTCATTGTTGTCCCAACTGCCTGGCAAATAACTTCCAAGCTCTTTGAAGATTGCCATTCAAAGTTTGTCAATGATCTGGCTCCAAACATCTTTTACTGTTTCTCTCCCATTCCATGTCCTTTATGGAATGACACTGCTGACTATTTCTTATAAATTACTTATAGAGTTTCATATATGTTCCCCTTCTTTTTACCTTTATTCAAACAAAGCCATTGGTCCAAATCTTTCCTATATCAAAGTCCAGCTCAATTGCCATTTCCTCTGATGTTGCTAGACCTTATAAGTTCCTCCTAAGCTCTCCCACAGCCTTTCAAAAAACATTATTTTACGTCAAATAGATTATTCTCCCACAGTTATTCAGCACTTTCAGGAACGTGTTTCTCTCACCTTTGGACATCCCTCTGGCTTAGGGTACATCAACAAAGCTCTGTTTAATAGTGAATTTTCCTAAAGCATCCACACAGCATTTTAATCAGCTTGGACTTGTAAATATGGCTTTACCAACGTACAAGTTTTCCACATTGTATCCTTATCTTTATACAAATGGTACCTATTATGACATTTAGACAGCTAAGTGTGAGCTATCACATGGAATAATCTTATAATCAATGAAGTACAGAGCAAAAGGAAAATTTCTATGTTTTCAATGATAGGCTAAATATTATAGGGTGTGATTATTTTGAAACCAAATACTACAAGGTGCTTTCCCAGGTGTTAGAAGACAGTCAAGTGAAAAAAAAAAAGTGTGTGAATACACATGCCCCATCCTGGCACACAATGCAATTAGATTTATGTCACTGCTAAGTTTTGTCCAAATTTTAAACCAAGTCTTTTTGAGATCTATTAATGGTGGGGCTACAATTTGACACATGAAATTTTCAATCTTACTGTAAAGGAAATATTTGTGGAAATCCAATGTAGCAATGTTTCTGACACAGTTTCACGATAATATAAGAATGTTAAAATGGGCTACAGTCTTGCTACTCAAAGTATAGCCTGTGGGCCAGCAGCATGGCATGACCCAGCAGCTTCATAGAAGTGCAGTATCTCAGCCCCACCAAAACCCAACTGAACCACAGCTTGCATTTTAACAAGGCTCTCAGGTCATTCATACATGGATTACCATTTGAGAAGCAGTGGTCTAGAAAAGTAAATCACTTTAGAACTTTGGAAGATACTGATACATGGACTACTACCCTTGGAGACTCTGATTTAATTGATTTGGATGTATCCTATGCATTGTTATGTTAAAAACTTCCTAATTATTTTTATTATTCAACCAAGGTTGAGCAAACTTCAATGAGCGTAAGAATCACTCAGAGAACTTGGTAAAAATATGAAGGCCCAGGCCCCAAGCTACTCTAAGAATTTGAGCCTCTGAACCCCAAATTAGGCCTTTAGGATTTTCTGACACACACCCAGGTTTGAGAGCAGCTGATCTAGAAAAACCGTATTGTGGGAAGCCTGGGAAGTCTCACTGGCAGATGATGAATAGCAATGAAATACAGATAAATACAAGCACCGTGGGAACATATCTCCAAAGATGCTCCCCTAAGATTTTCACTCTATGGTTATTTAACAAAACACTAGTCTGAGTTAGTCACTACTATGAAGAGACTTTGCAGATCAAATAAGATTACTAAGCAGCTGATTGCAAAATAAACTTATTTAAGTGATCCCAATATATAATAATTATATGAGCCTTTAAAAGCATTGGAATCAACAAGTGAGGTGACAGAAAAAGAAAACTAGAGACAAATAAAATAATACATATATCTATCCAGGAGGACAAACATCAGATTATTTCATAACCTTAAAAGAAAGAGCACGGAAAAAGGAGATTAAAGGAAGAAATTACAATAAGAGACTTTTCTAAAACTAAAACGTATTTGTCGCCAGGTTGAAAAGGCCCATTGAGGACAATGAAACAAATTAAAACCAATATACCCAAACTAAAAAGCACCATCTCGATAATTCAGAATACTAGAGAATCAAAATTTCTGGAAAGAAAACACTCCTGTAACATACAAAATATTAGGTATTAGAATGTTATCCATCTTTTCGACCGCAACTTTGGAAGTTTAAAATCAGTGGTACAGTGCCATTAAAATTACATGGAAATGATACCGAATCCAGAATTTTATTCCTAGCCAAAATAACAATTGTGTATTAGGATAAACTCATTGTTTACCTTCAGAGCACTGTGCCTTAGGAAACTATTAGGAAAAGGAGTCAGCAAGTCAAGACAGCAAAAAAAGGTAAAACTTGAGATCAAAATAAGAAGAAAAACTTGTCTATCTGTAACAGTGAAAGGGAAAATTCATTCCTAGGATCATAAAATGGGCATTCTCAGAAGGCAGATGTGCCATGAGTTTAGAGATCAATCACTTAGGCTGGAGAAGGGGACCCAAAACCCTAAGAGATATGCTTGCAATTAAAGAAAAGAAAAAAATAGATGGTTACCCAATGGCAGTGGTTCTCAACTTGTGGGTCGTGACCCACAGGAATTGTATTAAAGGGCCGCGGCTTTAGGAAGATTGAGAACCACTGCCCTATGGGTTTGACCAAGATTCTGTTGGTTCCCACTCTCAGCTTTGTTGATTTTTTTTTTGTAGAGACAGATTCTCACTTTATTGCCCTCGTTAGATTGCCCTGGCATCACAGCTCACAGCAACGTCCAGCTCTTGGGCTTAGGGCATTCTCTTGCCTCAGCCTCCCAAGTAGCTGGGACCACAGGCGCCCACCACAACACCTGGCTATTTTTTTTTTTTTTTTTTTTGAGACAGAGCCTCAAGCTGTCACCCTGGATAGAGTGCTGTGGCATCACAGCTCACAGCAACCTCCAATTCCTGGGCTCAAGCGAGTCTCCTGCCTCTGCCTCCCAAGTAGCTGGGACTA
>CAUYRH010155549.1:0-23187 GCA_963574655.1 Perodicticus potto | reverse complement strand
CAATAATGAGGGATATGTAATCTAACTCATATACCCCCACCCCCAGAGAAAAAATCATTCTCAATGCCCTAATCTTTTGTCCTGGAAAAAAAACAACACCCCCCCCCCCGAAAAAAAAAAAAAAAGAAAGGAAGAAAAAAGTAACCACATCAAAATAAAACTAATGTGACACCTCCTGATGACAATACAATCATGAGTATTAGAAGGCCCTTAGGACACAAGTAAGTGTCATTTTATTTATTTATTTATTTATTTATTTATTTATTTATTTATTTATTTTTTATTGTTGGGGAATCATTGAGGGTACGATGAGCCAGGTTATACTGCTTGCATTTGCTGGGTAAAGTCCCTCTAGTAACTGTCATTTTAGATTGTCCCTAATGATGGGTGAATTTTTAAAAAAGGGGTACATAAGCCAGGAGAAAAGGACTGAGTTTATAATTCCAAAGACTATCTAATGACCTGATAAATGCTCATACATTGTGAGGAAAAAACAATGTGCAAAACTCTGCAACGGTCATCTCAACTTTTCTATCTCCACCTATATATATGAATCTGGAGGGAAATAAAATGTTCATTAATAGTTGATATTTCTGGTTGATGATATTATGACTTAACTGTGTTTTCTTCTTTGTATGTTGAAATACATGCAAGATTCTTAATTCGATTATCTTTATAGGATAATAAAAATGATATTACAAAAAATAAACAGGAAACTTCCTTATGAGTCACATTTCAGCTATAGCCCTGCCACTTACTGGCTGTGTAATCCAAGGCAGATTGTTACTCAATCATGCTGATATTCCAAATGTATATCTTATGTGGGGCCTTTCCTTTACTGGCTTGTTACGAGCATTGTATGAAACGAGCTTGGAGGTAGCCCTTTAAAAAGCATAAAGGCAACCTTCTTACGTCATTAGTACCTTTAATTATACCTTATTTGGGTACATAACATGTAAAAATGTAAGGATAGGATTTCTTAGGCTGATAGTACACAGAAATCCTAGCATAGTAGAAAAATGACATATGAACACAGCATACATTTCCTTCTAAATATCTATTATAATACACACACTTATTTGTCCTTCTACCCTTTCTTTTGAACTCCTTTCATACAAATCCAGTATATAGTTGGCAGTTTTCTCTATTCTTTGCCAGCATACCACATGCATAATCACTCAGAAATTTATTTGTGACAGAAGCCTTTAAGGACTTCATTTCAAATCAAATAACTAGTATACCCTATTCCGATCCCCCTCCCAAATGATGTCCTTTTTATAGATCCCATTAGAACTCTCATACTTTCTATGTGTGTAGTTCCTCAGCCATGTTCTTTGTTGCTGGGTGACATGGTTAAGAAAATAAAGGATTCAAGGGCCCTCCCATAAAATTCAAGGAGCAGAAAGAGGAAGAAAATAGGAAATTTACCATGGGCACTCACCACCTCCATCATGATACACTCACAGACATACCCACCCCTCAATCAGAGTTTAAAGATTCATTACTAAATGTTAGATTTTATTGTTTAACAAGACACGATGAACAAAATATCCATATACAGGAAGGACAAGTATCCGTGTATGCGTGTACACGTGTGTGCCTGTTTCTCCTGGAGTTCCTTAGCTGTATTTAAATGCTTGCAAGCACTGTTCTTTGCATTCACTTTAAAAAATATTAAAACTTTGATCTGTAAAATCTTCACTTTCACATATTTTCACAACTGAAGGACACCAAATGCTTTCCATTATTCAAAATGAAATAACACCTGTCTGACAAATACTGTCACTCCTCCAAAAACACCTCAGTCACGCAACAGTTGATTGCATTAGAGCATTATAATATAATTCCGTTTGTTTATTTCAGGTCCATGAAGCAACAGTATCACGAAAGCTTTATAGACAAAATCAACTGTAAGCTGAAAAGGAAATATTAGTGTTAAGGTCAGATTTAGAGAGGGAAAGTGAATCTGAATATTTAGGCAGGAAGAGCTGGCTAGAAATAGAGCTGTAAACAGATGAATGTGCACAAGGCTTACCTCTGCCAAGAAACACAAAATAGTAGCAAATCACAAAAAAGAAGCAAAAAGCAAGATTAGAAGAAGAAACAAGTTTGGGATAAACAAAGACAATACAGGCAAGAACAGAATCCAAATACAATTTCTGAAGCCAAGAAAAGAAATCCGGAGACCACGTGCAATCACCTCTTGTGTGAGTGCAGGAAGATGAACTGGTACAAGTTCATGAAGGAAACGGGAAGTCTAGGGATAGAGAACATGACCCTCTGGTATTTCGCAACCAGTCATCCTATTCCTGTGGCAAAATAATACTCGACTCCTATTTTATTTACAGAAATATAGTTCTTAATTTACCTACTTGTGAAGCACATGCAAGTTCCCCAATAGTATGATGTTAGAATTTTAAGGACTAAATAGAATTTAGCTCCATTTTTATTTTATAGACAAAAAAAGTTAAATGGGCTCTGACTCTGATGTAGTAATTACTTCATTATAACATTCTATAGCCCCCAGCAAACAGAAAATGAAATGCTGTCATTAATTTTAGAGCTTTCTATTATACTTTTTGAATTCAAAACAGATAATAGCTAACACCCTCTACAAAATCATACAAAATGGAATGATTAAACCAAAAGTCTAACTTTTTTTTCACTATTTTAACAAGCACAAATCAAGAATTGTGGGGACATGACCAATAAAACATAATTTTCATCCAAAAATGAATAAGATTTATTGCAGAAAGGTGTCTAGTCAACACTGCTAAATATTAATTTGAATTTTAGCTTATAAAATGTTAATAACAGAAGTCTTAACTTTAGTGGATTAAAATGTATGGCGTTATCTACATTTTAACTCATGGATGGTAATAGAAACTTATCCTGCTCACTTATTTTTGTAATATAAATGTTTCAACTAAATGTATTCATTTCTTTCAGCAGGAAAAATGTAGAGATACTGGAAAAGCAAATTTTCATATTCTAATATGTACCATCCTTAGACTTGTTTAAAAATTATTAACTATATGGTAGAGTCACACTTCAGCGCAAGTGTTCCCTCTCCAACACAGTCTTCATGTGCCTTAAGAAAACAAAACAAAAAGCATAATTTTTAAATTCTAAAATGCTAAATGTAGAATTGAAAGAGAGAAGTACTAAAGGTTGGGTATGTACATGAATATACACAGACCCTCAGACAGAGTATCAGAGTATCTAAGATAATATTCTTGTATCCATTTTCAAAGGAAAAAAATATTTTACTAAGATTTTTGGTCTTTGTAAAATCAAAGATAACGAGTTAGCTCTTTCTTTCATGCCTAAGGCATATGCCATTCCTATGTAAGCCACTTGTGTATATCTGTCAAGCCTCTGCGAAACTCAAGAGTCTATTCTTATCTGAACCATTACTTCATAAGTTTGGGGGCTCTAATTTAAAGCCATAGGCATGCAATGACATTTTCTTCAGGGTAAGGTTCTAGTGCTTTTATTTGCATGCTGGGTGACTAGAAAAAATAACTATCTCCTTCTCTGGGTCTGTATTTATACATCCCAAACATACTAAGTGATCTTGTAGGGTTTTCCCAGTTTTGTTTTTCCATACATATTCAAATTGGTTGAAGGCACACAAAAATACAAATACACAAAGCTTATGAAAACCAGGTGGACTATCTGATAGATATTAGGTTCTACAACTACTACTATTTGGTGGAAAGGTTGAGAAGGGGGGCTTCTCAAAGGTAAATATTGACCTAGATTTTTTTTTAATTCCTAAAATGTTTTTAGTGAACATCCTCGAAATTATGACATTGGTTAGACAAAGATAGCCAAGAGAATGGCCTGTCTTCAGTAGCTATTGTTTATGCCATCTCTTGATTCGACAAAGAAGGATGGTGGAGTCAGCATGGTATAGTGAATACAGCATATGGCTGAGCAATCTACATGGACTTGGGATGGAATCTTGGCCCCATGCTCTACCTACATGGCTGTGAAAAGGTGGCTGATCACTCTTCCTCTCAGTGGTGATGCAACACTAGCTCCTACCCCGTAGGGTTTTGAGGGGGTTCAAATGAGATGATGTACGTAACGATCCAAGTGTTAAGCACATAGAACAAGCCTAGTAACTTTATTCCTTCCCTCTTCCACTTTCAAAGGCTAGTCTCACAGTACCACTGTTGTGGTCCCCTCCTTTCACTGCAGCCAAAATCATGGAACAGCTCAAGGACAGGAGCCAGAGAGTTTCTTATTACTGAAGAGGAATCCATAGATAACAACTGGAAGCAGAGAAAGTGCAAAGCAAACACTTCACCATCGTCCCTGCATGAGCCTAATGTGGCCTTGGAGGTCCTCACTGAGTGGACAGAAGGCTATAGCACACATTCTGTCCCCAGGCTTCTGGTCTCACACCACTATATTTATTTAAGGTGATGCCATGCAAGGATATTCAATAGTCATGCTGAGAGTGGTACTATTGTTGGAACTGAGGCCACCACATGGAAATAGCTAGGTAGGTTTTGGTTTCCTTTTGTCAGATTACAGACCCTACACTGTATAACTAGCTAGTTATGCCTCCCTAAACAAATTAGCATTTTCTCAGGCCCACTGTCGAATTAAGACATTTTCTTGTGCTTAGTGAGACTTTCCGAAAGCTACAATTTCCAAACATAAATTATATCCACTGGTAGGTTGTGCATCTACGGATATGTTAACCCAATGGCAGCACTCCAAAGGACAAAATAAAACCTCTGAGCACAAAAACACAAGTCATGTAGTTTCAGGAAGTACAGCTTTTGCTTTGATAAAATATGTATTTGTTGCTCAGCAGTGGTGTTTGAATTTTCCTTTTTTATAGAAATGACTTTATAGTCTCCCACATGTCAGGTGCCTTACCATAGATAAGCCTACCAAGGTCCACTTCCAGAGAACTAGCACAGTTTCTTAAACAGAAAAAGGGTTCAGTCTAATATTTATTAAGAAAATGAATGACTGAATGAATGCACAAAAAAAGACAAGTATGGTGGGGTTAAAAGACACAAAGCCTTTGGGCAGAGAACTCCTACAGTATTTAGTTTCTAAGCTAACAGTGCTGAGGACATGAGCGCTGAGTAACAAATATTTTAATGAATAAATGAATGATAATTTTACCCATCCATAATTAAATGTCTTTAACATATAACATAAAGCAGGCAGACACTATGTTACATACGTCAAGAAAATTTTAATGACTTTATTTTCAGCATTTCATTTACAGGAAAAAATAGTGAACCCTACCTCCAGATACAACCTTGCGGGTAAAATAATAATTATTATAACTGTCTTGGGTTGAACACAGTCATTGATGGGAAGTTAATTGCATCTCTAAATAAGAGTCAATGATAACCTCTTGACCAAAGACCAAATCATTTTCAAGCTGGTGCTACTTATAATATACACAAGGAAAAGGAAACCACAAACATGTCACAGAGTGTTGTGTGAATACGAAAATGGGCTGCTGGGTTATTGAGTTCTTCCTGTTTCTAGAGACAGGTAATTAACTTAGGTAACCATTGGCCCTCTGCTCACAATGCATTTATAATCCCATACAGAAAATTCCAAATAAGAAAGCCTTTCTAGTTTTCAAAGAACGAGTACACAGAGCATCTCCTTTGTCCCTCCAACTGGTGCAGAGGGGCTGATCGAGCAGGTATTCTCCTATATTCATAGCAACAGAAGATCAGAATGCTGAAGTGACTTATAATAAGATCACAGTAATTAAAAAATGGCAGATTTTCCCCTTGAACCCTGAGTCTTTAGAGTCTATCCAATGGTTTCTAAACACTTCCTTTCTAAAAACAAACAGAACTTTATAGCTTGCTCAAAAGCAAATGCTTTGTCCCAAATGATTCCTTTCTTCTGTTGCTTCTGAGAAAAGGTAGAGGCTGACTCTGAAGGCAAATGATGTTTCTCAGATGCTTAGGGGTCGGGTCTATACCTGAACCAGTAGTCAGATGCAAACCAAGAGCAGCCCCACACACTCACGGACAAAATGTTCCCACTCCTATGAAAGCAACTTATTTAAATGAATTTAAATGTTGCCACCTGGGTTAGGCCCTTTGTGACTGGTCCATCACCAAAACCAGCTGGGAAGGGATATATACACACAGACTGTCAATGCCTGAAGTGTGGACACCCATATAACAACTGTTCTCTATCAACTGGCCAAAGGCAACTGGCAAGGCACAGAAGTGAATGGAATATCTGGGCGGATAGAGCAGCATCAGAGAGATTTAGGCCTCCCAAGGAATTGGATGTCATACCTTGACAAGGGATCACTCAAATGACTGGTCAGGAAGAGCTGATCTGAGTCAGAGATTGCCAGAATGTACGTGTAGAATCTTCTTGGCTGCTAAATACCTCATCCTGGAATAACAAACTTCAACATCTGGGTTGTTAGTGGCTCAAATGGAGCTCGTCTCTTCTGCATCTTGGCTTTGTGAGGCCACATCACCATTAGAGTCACGTTTCCTGGCTATAGGGGGCTCAGCTCTCACTTGCCTGAATTTCCTGGTGAACTGGTTTTAAGCCCCCAAATGTTTCACTGTTTTGTTTGCCAGTGATAAAACTGACAGGCATCATTGGCTTTAGGTCTTCCATTTTATTTCTTAACTACTGTTAATACTGACCAACCAATCCCAGATGTTTTGAAAACATGAATCTGATCACATCAACACATCACACGTGCATCTCATCTATTTTGCCTTGTTTGGGGGGTAGGGGAAGAGAGGAATGGGTTTCTAAAAGAAGATGTCATCTTAATCTTCCCCTAATTTTCTTAACACTACAATAGGATGAAGTCAGTCAAAAAAGGCATTTTTTTTAAGTTTCCATCACCATTTGGAAAAATAATAAAGCATCTTTCTGTCACTGGGCCCCTGTAACATGAGAAAAGCACTCTACTAAACCCTGAGGCACCCCTTGACTTTAATTGTCACCTGCCGACAGACAAACAAACTCATTATCTAGGAAGTCTTAGGTGTTTAGAATAGCCTTGGAGCCGGTGGGAAAAAAGCCTCCAATCTGCAGAAACCCTAAAAAGGTTCTTAAGAGAAGTTTGGTAAAGGGATTGGACAAAAATATTCCACGCAAATGGAATCAAAAGAAAGCAGGTGTAACCAGTGTCACATTCGATAAAATTGACTTTAAATCGAAAATAGTAAAGAAAGAAAGATGCTCATTGTACATTTAATGGTTAAAGGGAGCAATTCAACAACAAGACATAACAATCCTAAACAGTTCTGCACCTAACACAAGTGCTCTCAGATTTATAAAGCAAACCCTACTAGATCTAAGTGAAGAGATAAACAGCAGCATTGCAATTGCCAGGAACTTGAACCCTCCACTGACAGGACTGGACAGATCCTCGAGCAGAAAATAAATAAACACTGGACTTCAACGGGACTCTAGAACACACGGGCTTAACAGACATTTACAGAATATTGTACCTCAAAACTACTGAATATACATTCTTCTCACCAGGACAAGGAGCATTCTCTAAGATTGATCGTATCTTAGTCCATGAAACATGTCTAAAACGATTCAAAACAATAGAAATCATACTAGGGAGCTTCCCCGGAACTTTGGATATTGTGCTTATTTTATGAAATGAAGTTTTCTGAATTAAATCAGAATAGATCAGAAAGGATTTGCAAATGAAGGGACAGCCGGCAGGGATTATTGTTTAGCCATATGGTGTCACTCTTTTATTACTTCAATTTTCTTTTCATATTTAATATATTTTATATGTGAGTGTGTTGGGTTTTCAGAATATCTTGAAGCATTAGTATTTAATAGAAGTAATAGAAATCTTATTAATGATTATCACGTGCCAAGAATATGCTAGCACTCACACAAATACATAGAGCAATCCTATGAGGCAATTACCATTGGTGGCAAGAACTATCATCCCTATTTTACAGCTGCTGAAAATGAAATGTAGAGATACTAAGCGATTTGTCCCAATCATACAATGACTATGACACAGGCAAAGCAAAGTGGAAAGTTGACTCAATTATCTGGTCAAATCAAGCCAATAAAAACACATGATTGAGAGTAAAGTGCCTCTGTCCCATCCCCCTGAATTAGCCAGATCACTCTCTGCATTGATTAAATTTACTGGATGATTGTTTTAATGCCCCTCTCAAGCCCTCGTCATCGCTTACCCACTATTTCAATAGCTCCTAACTGGTCTGTCTTCTTGTCTCTAGTCTCATGACCCTCTAACTAATTCTCCGCTTTCCACCAGAAGCAAAACAAGACCTGACCATGCTAGTCCCCTTCTTAAAAGCCTATACTCAATAGAGAGCATATCCCCCCCTTTTCACAAACTTATACAGAAAAGGAAATAACCTCTGTCTATAGTATAACATTGAGACCTTCCATCATCTGCTCCAGTCAGTCCTCATCTCCTTGACATTCTTCCTTATAGGCCATGCCCTTTCACCCTTTGGTGTCTGTCACTGTTCCTTCAAAGAATAAGAAAGGCTCTTTGTAATCCACTCATCAGTATTCTCATCCTTCAAGGCCTAGTTCACACGGTACCTCTTCTATCAGGCTCTTCCTTAGTCCCTTGAGTCAGAATGTACAGCAGGCTTTGTGATAACCCAAAATATACAGTAAACCTCTATTTACACATACATAATTCAGCCTTGTTTACACTTCTGTTCTTGTCCCTCTTCTGATCCACCCCATGAGGCTGTAAATTCCTGGCAGGCAAAGCCAATGTTTAATTCATTTTAGTGTTTCTTACACATCTCAGTGGTTAGTGTGGATCCTTGAACACAGGAAACACAAATAGCCAAAGATACAGAGGTATTCCCAATAACGACACAAAATCAAGTACACTCAGAAAAGCTAAACCTTCCCAAGTCATTAGGTGCTTCCTTCTAAAAGCCCAAAATTACTCAATGATATTGTACGCATGCATTGTATCTGTCTTAATTCCTAAGAGGAAAAATACCCTATATGTTATAAAGTGAATTTTACAATATTTTCCCATTCCTAAATAACTGATTTACTTACCTAATGGATATTTTTCTATTTATCAGATTTCTAGACCTGCATGGAACTAGGCTCGGAGGCACTTTGGAATAAGGTGCTTATGAGTTACTGTCAAACAGCATTTCACAAATGAATCTGCATTTGTAAGCACACTGTTAAAATATGTTTTAACATGACCAGAGGATTTTCAAACAGCTGGCATATTCATCTGAAAAAATAATTAGTTTTCAATAAAAGTTGCTTTTTATTGCTCAGGAAAAGTTCTCTGGTGACTTTTAAGGATCTGCCAAGTGGAATTTCAAAATGAAAATAGAGTATCCCTTCTGGCCAGTGGCCAAGTGGAATGAAAGACAAACACTCTAATTTGTGCCAAGTCCTGGACATGTTGCACTGAGGCAAAGTGGGTAAGTACCCGCCTGGGTTTAATGTTACATAAACCCGCCCATCGTCCTCTCCAGCTCTGCAGAAAACTGTCCACTTGGGGCCTACGGCCTATGGACTGCACCAGTTTTATCCCCTCTCTTCTTGCTGGCAGGAAATGAAAATGAGTTCAGTAGACGGCAGAGATTTCTTTAACAAGAGGCCAGGCCCAGGGAAGGCTAAAGTCTAGAGATTTGTTGTGAAAATGCCTAAGACAAAGCCAAACGGACAGTAAACCTGATGAGTCTGTGCAAGCCGCTCTGTTTGGAGTGAGAATTACATGCAACTCCCATCCTTAGCTAGTTGTGTACAGTCAAATGATTAACTGGTTACTGGCTCTGAGTAGTGTTCGGTGAGTCATTTCAGGTTTGTGTCTTGCAACATCTTCCCTGTTCTAATGGCTCTTTGAAAGCATTCATCTACCAAATATTTCAATTACCAAAGCCATACATAATACAACCTCCTTTTATAGGAACTCTGTTGATCCTAGAATCAAAATAGCGAGGAAGGTCTGCAACAGAAACAACAGCCTCGAGACACTACAAGGCTATAAAGAATGCTAGCAAATCGCCAGTGGACTTTCTCTAATGTCATAAGCTTTGTCCAGGCTGAAGCAAGGTGAGAATCTGAGGCTTCAAAAGCTGGCCACGTGATAACAATAGTGCAAAAAGTACAACGTGGAGAGTCAGAATATTTATTTGTGTTTAATTCCATATATTGCTACTTATTTGCTCAGAGTGATTTTTAGCATGTCCCAAGCACCAAAATACATACATACATATATATATTTTTTTAACTTATAAAGTGGGAATGAGAATGCCAACCTCAGGGTACAATTGTGAGAATCAAGGGGACAGTGCTGTGTAAACCGTAAAGTGCTGTGTCATCACTGACCCTTTTATCTCTGTATTTATCTTCATTTCCAAAAGTTCTAATGTAAAAGCCAATTTCCCGTTAAGAGACCACAATTTAGTATCCATAGTCAAAGCCTCAATCCTCCAAAGTGAGAACAACTGGCAAACAAAGGCTCATCTGGAACTTCTGACCTGCTTCCCACATGCTTGGCGAGTCACTTTTATAAGGTCATTTGGCTACTGATATATTTTTATTGTTAAATGGATCCTAAAATTTGCTAAATATTTGTGTTTGAAATTGAAGGGAAAAGAGCTCAATTCCTGTAGATCGGATTTAATGAAATGAGAAAAAAAAATGTTTCTTTCTCTATCCCAATTTATGAGCTATTAGCAGTTAGGTTATTCTAGCCAGATAACTCCAAGAAGAATGAAGCAGATCTCCATTTTATTAAGCTTAAATAGGGTTAATGATTATAGGTCATTTTTATTTTTAAATAAATAGATAAATAGACATCTAAATCTAACTATAAAGCATCACTTCTGCCTTCCAGAAGGCACAAGAAAAAGGATGCCTGTCCTCATTCTTTTTCAGTGGGAGGCCACATCGTGGATTCTCTTAATCTGCACTTCCTGGGGTCCCCTAACAATTGTACCCTGGGTGTTTTCCAGTGGCACCATGTGTGCCCTAAGGGACTGTACTTCTTGTGTATGCCCTAGCTACCCTGACACCACCTTAGCCCTGGAAAGTTTTCAGTTTAGTGGCCAGCACACTGCCAGAGCTAGGCCATCCCTAAATTAATGCCTCAGGCAACCACACAAAAAGGGCTCACATAGCAACTTTAAGAAGGAACGCACCTGGATTTCTAAGGTACACTTTAATTATTGGTGGGATTTGTTTTAACTGGCTAAATGCAGAACTCCTAAAAGATGTGACTGAGATCAATACTGCAGGTGGGTCTCACCCTGCCAAATGAGGTCATACTGATAGTAATCTCAGTATAACTCTCAGTATAACTATGCCTTGGGCCAAGGGACAAAATGAGCGATTGTGTTAAAATGAGTTAACATAGCAAGCCCGAGAGCGCTTTCTTGTTTTTGACTTTGGCCTACGACTGGAGTCCGGGCACTTGACTGGCAGGCAGTTCCCTACACTGACATGAAACGTCCCCTAAATGATAAGGCTGTTTTATCCTCCTGAGGCACTGAATACTGGCTTTACTCTTAGGGTTCTGAAATTTTGGTAGTTGCTAGACAGTGTGCCTATGTAACCAGATCCTAGTAAAAACCTTAGATTCTGAGTCTCAAAATAGGCTTCCCTGGGCAGAAACATTTCAGATGTATTGCTACATTTTTGCTTCTGGAGGGAAAGCATGCTGTGTGCACCCTCATGGCAGGGTAAGAGCCTGCAGGGGAATTCATCCAGACTCTTCTTGATGTATCTTTTCCTTCATTCATCTAGCTATATATCTTTGCTGCATCTCTGCAATAAACCTTAGCCTTGAGTTAAACTATGTATACATTAAGTTTCATGAGTTCTTCTAGTGAATCAGCGAATACTGGGAGGTCCTGGGAATCCCCAAAATAACCCCCATGTGGGCATTACTGGGGAAACCTGGCCTGTATCCCTTCAGACACTATATTCTTTTTTTATACATAAAATTCTTCGACAAAAAGAATTCTGACTTGCTGCTAGTTCTCCAATGTGGTCTAAAAGATAATCTTGGCCATCCTGAAAATCCAGGAATGCAAACTAAAGTTGCCTGGATATTCTGCTCACAAAAATGTCAAGTATTACAAATAAAATAATCAAGTTGCTTAAGTTTTTATAATTAATTGTCTTTTGGGAAAAATAATTGGCAATCACAGATGTCTAGACTAATCCCATTAAGTAGCATAAAGATGGAAAAAAATGTAGAAACTCAGTAAGTGATGATCTGAGCGAGAGAAATGTGTAAAAGAAGAAGAGAGAAAAAGGGTGGAATCCTTCGAAAGTTTATCCAAGATGAACACTGTCAGAAAAGTGAAAGTGTTGTAAAGACACTAGCCATTTCCTAGCTACGTTTTCTTAGCTAAGCTCCACCATTTCTGCTTATCCAAAAAGTTGAGGGGACACCTTTCACAACACTGTGTTAAGTCTTTGAGGTTTTCTCAGAGGTCACCTGAGTCTGTTTTCGCTCCACGTTTTACTGAAGGGTGGAGTGGTCTTCCATTGGAGTGCCCGATCTAGACCCAGGATCTGGATCCCTAAACTGTGGGATGATCCCAGAACCCATTCTACCTCCCAGGAAACCTCGTTGGAGAGAGGAGACCATCCATGTAAACAGAGCTGAGCTGGTGTGGGACAGATCGGGCCATGTGGAGCTGACGCTGCTCAGCAGTCTCCTGGACTTTGGGAGTGGAGATGCCAGGCACTGGTATCTACCCTGCCTCTGAGGGGTTCTCCAGGAGCTGATGGAATTATCGATGGGATGGCTGGAGTGGCTTCCGTCAGGCTCAGCAGCTAGGGTAGGCTTCCCGACTCAAGCTACGAGGCAACAGCTGACCCTGTCTTACAGGCTTCACGAAACCTATCTCAGTGCCTGACCACTATGTAACCATTAGCTAGGGCCAGAACCGTAACCTTCAGTGGTGACCTACTGGAAACCAAACTTGGATACCAATCATAAAAGTAAAAATTAAAATGATGTATTAATTACTACCTCTCCTTTTGCTATCCACTCCTACTAACCAGATTAGTGTTAGCACTTTTACTGTTCTTGCCAAAATTAATTGAATATCTTACTCTTGAACTATATGGCATAGAAACTAATAGTCTTCTTTTTTCTTTTCGCTTGCACTCAGTCCTAAGGTTTGGAGAAGATGTTGAAATCCAGGTGGCATCACTCAGTAATTTCATGTCTTTGGGCAAGTCATTCACCTCTCCGTTACTTAGTCCCTTCACGTGCAAAATGGGCCAGTGGTGTATGTCAGACAAGTTTGTTAAAAAGATGAAGGGCAATATAATTAAAATAACCTGGCCCAATACCTTCTCCATCAAAAGCTGAGTGTGGCTGCAGGTATTCTCGTGTTGTTGATGTTATCTTATTATCTTTTAATTGTTTATATTGTTATTCTTATAATGAAGATATAATCTACCCCAAAGTATCTTCTTGAATGCCTCCAAAGTGTGATTACAACCTACTATCTCAAAAAAGCACAGAGCACAGGGCCTTAGGATGCTAAGCCCCAAATATGCACCCTGAGCTCGTTCGTTATCATGCCTTAAACATAGGGACAGTCTAATTCTGGACTCTACCACAGGAGAGAAGTACAGTGATCCTTCTAGCAAAAGCACCCCCCTCGAAAAATACACTGGAAGATGCTGTGTGTATGAAATCCCATGGAAGTCATGAGCATTAGGGATATTTTCATTTGCCTTTGTCCATAATCCAGGATGATTGATAGCCAGGCCTTTGTTTGTTAGGAATGAGGGAGAAAGAAGTGGCCAACCTTGGTAGTGACTTGCTCCCCTCCTCAGGCATATGATTGGCAATGAGCATGGTTGTGAAATTAACATAAGTAACCTTGCCCTCTCTGCTTGCTCAACACCCCCACCACCGTCACCAAAAAAAAAAAAAGGGTTTTCACACCTGAATACAATTTTGGTTACAGAACAATAAAGGACAGGTGACAGGCCCAGCTGGAAAGCCTCTTTTTCATTTTCCTGTGGCCACAAATCAGACATCTTGGGCTCACAGCAGGACAGGCTCCACTGGCAGTAATTGGCACCATCTGTAGCTGTCAGAGCACTGGCTGGCATTCCAGCATTTCATCTTTCCAGTCAAGGCATTCATCACTAGTCCAAAACTCAGCCAGCTGACACTGAAAGATTAACTTGCATTGATTTGCTTGGCTAAACTCGCCCGAGCTTCAGTTGGTACCAAGCATTCCTGTTTAATAGCCATCTCCATCACAAGATGTTTACAAGGTGATTGTCTACTGAAGTTTTTTTTTCTTTTCCCCTCACTTCTCATCTTCCACCTAATGTGGACTCAGTAATTAGGCTCTGGGAAATGGTGAATTAAAACAGAGGACAGTCAGCACTGCACGTGATCCCTGCCAAGTGCTGGGCCCACGAGCTGTATAATTAGAAAGTTTGTCCACTTATCTCTCACTTGTATTAAATTTCTCCCTTGTCAGTGTTTGTAAGATGGTGGAGGAGATGTTTTTACCTGCATTTTTGCCAGAAGGCATTAGGGGATCCATCATCTCAGGGGTAACTCCCAGGCCATAAGGTTGGCCTGCCTGCTGCCTTTCTACTCTCCAGCCCAGCATGGGGAGTACAGAGAGCCATGAGCCATGGGCCTTCTCAAGCACTCATTGTGTGGTGGAGCAGAAAAGCAAGTCAATCAGAGATTGTGGAACACTGTGCTGCATGGCAGGGTAGAGGATGAACCACAGCTCTACACTCACGAAACGTGCAAAGAATGAGCACCTATCTTGGGCCAGAAGGCAGATTAGAGAAGGTTTCCGGAGGAGCTGACACTTGAATTGAATGATGAAGATTTGGAAGAAGCTAGCAAAATCGTGAAAAGGGAGAAAGGCAGAGGGCATTGCTCTGAGGGACAAAGTATCAAAAGTCAGCAAGGCATGACTCAGTATGAGGCAGCTCAGGTGCCCCAAGTGGCGTTGCAGAGTGATAACACAGGGATGCCTCTAGAGAAGTGGTGCCTGGTAGTGAAGGGCTTCTGTGTTAAACTCAGGAGCTGGAATTTTATCGTACAACTGTCGGACGATCATTGATGGAGTTATCAACAGGGGCTTGATATGTCCAGATCTGTGCCCATATGGAGGATAGACTACGGGGAAGAGAATGGAAGCAGAGGAACAATTTGCAAAGAAGTTGCCATGTTCCAAGCAGCAAGGGTGCAGGGATAGGCCAACTTCACAGCCTGTAGTGACTGACCAAAGAAGATATGGCACATGAAGGTGACAAGAGGTCAAAAGTCTTCTCTAGACATGGCTCATGAAGGTAAGAAGAGGTCAAAAGTCTTCTCTAAGGTCTTGTGCACTGTGTTCTTGTAAGACTGAATAGAGGGAAAAGGCAGTCCCTGAGTAAGGGACAAAGCAAAAGGACCCAGTGCCACCTCTAACAGCAGGAGGCCTGGATATATGTCACACAGCTCACCTTTCCAGCAACCCCTCCTGCTGTGCTAACCAGAAAGCCATGCAAGTCAGAGTGTTACTTCACAAACAAAATCTTGTTTATTCTGTTCCTCATGGGATTTCCCTCACTTAAAACCCTTCTTTCCTCTGCCATGACCAGTCCTTGCAGATCAAGAACAGCATTTAGTATACTGTGGCGCGTTCAGAGATGCTGATTGTTAATGGGTTGAACTGTGCCCTCCCCAAAAGATACGCTGAAATCCTCACTTCTAGTCCCTGCGGATCTGAACTTGTTTGGGAACAGGGCTGTTGAAGATATAATTAGTGAGGTTAAATGAGGTCTTACTGGAGTAGAGCAGGACTTTAATCCAATGTGACTGGTGTCCTTATAAGAAGAGGGACATCGAGACACAGACACACAGGGCGAGAAGAATGGCATGTGACAATAAAAACAGAAATTGAAGTGCTACAGCTGCAAACCAAGCAACATCTGGGGTTACCAGAACTTGGAAAAGTTAAGGAAGCATCCTCCTCTAGCGCCGCAGAGAGACCATAGCTCTGACACCACCTTGATTTTGGACTTTCACCCTGCAGAAATTTGAGATGATAAATTTCTCTTCTTTAAACCATTTGATTTATGACACTTTGTTTTAGCAGCCCTAGAAAACTAATAATACACTTCTAATTTCAAATAGTTAAAAAAAATCATGCCTCTTCCATGAAGCTTACTCTGTCTCTTCAACTCTGAGAATATATGTCCTTAAAACTCAGGAAATAATCATCACCCTATAATTCATCTCTGTTCTCTATTGCTGGTCCTAGGTGGATGGGATCTAATAGGGCAATAGTAATAACTGCTCCCATGTATCAAGTGGTTCTCTCTGCTAAGCACTTTATAAATATTATTTCATGTTACCCACATAATGATTTCTTTCATTTAAGACTAACAATTACATCATGAGGCTGGGATTATTATTCTCATTTTAAGATGAGAAAACTGAGGCACAGAGAATACCAGTCCCCAGTGTCACTCAGCAAATAAGAGGCAGAGCCACTTGGTTCCCTCTCCAAAGCAGTTGTTTCATTTAAGACTCACAAAGACATAATGAGGCTGGGATTATTATCCCCATTGTACAGAAGAGAAAACTGAGGCAAAGAGAATGACTTTCCTCTGTTTCCTGTAGATAGATCCATCGATAGATGGACAGACAGATATAGATATGTTTTATCTTTTTGAGAATATTTGAAAACATATATTCTGAGAGAATAATTCTAGAACCATTTCCAAACAGAGGATATTTGAAAACAAACATTTCAAGAGAATTCTAGAACGATTTCAAAAAATGCAACTCTCAGTACTTACCTTGGAAAGCAAAGTAAGTGATAAATTTCCACCCTCTTACCTGACAACATAAATAAAATATTCTTCTCTGAATGAAGTTGCAGGAGTCAGAATAGCATGACAAATATCTGTTTATATAGTTATTATCAAAATGTTACTAACAAATATGCTTCCACCATCTTTTGGGAAGTAATTGATGACAACATTAGGGTTTAATTTTGTACACGAGATAAAAACACTGAGGAATAGCATATGTCATTGTTACTCATCGGAAACATTTATGGAGCATCGACCATAAATATAAGCTCAAAGGGGGAAAAAATCAAGAAATAATTGAGGAGATTTACAGGAAAGTTTAACTATAGTTAGGTAGGTATATAGGTAGATGATTGGTGGAAGGAAGGAAGAAGGAAGGGAAGATGAGAGGGAGGGAAGAAGAGAGAATGGAAGGGAAGGAGAGAGGAAGAAAATGCACATGACTTTAGGAACTCCATTTCCATAAGCTGTCTAACAACTCACCCACAAAAATAAATAAACTTCCTTCCAAGTAGAACTCAGCAGACATTTACACCAGGAGCGTTACTGTGGTTGGAGTGTATCATACCCACAGATCTCACTGGGATACCAGGGCAGAGAGAGGGGAGGAGAAAATATGCGAGTTGAGGAAAACCAGGGGAGAAAGACTGACAGGAACATTGAAGAAATAGAGGGAAGAGGATGAGGGGAAGAGAAGAGGTAGGTGATGGTCTAGCTGATCGGGCTGAGCAAAACAAATGGTGTGTGCAGCGTCCTGCATCGTGCCTGCTCTGCATTTCCTACCATTCAGTGAGCATCTACTAGGGGCTGGAATTCGGAGGAAACTCATGATCCTACAGGAAAGTGTCAGAATGACATTGCATTTCTTTCTGCCTACTTTCCCACTTAAGGATCTCTGCACCAAATCTGTTGTGCTCTGGTTCTTCTTAGTCATATAAAGGACATCCAGTGAAGTGCTCTTACCATCCTGAGGCCTTTATCTGGTCTTGTCTCAGTTTTCTTACTTAGCGAGAAGGAATTTTGCCTACACAAAAATAAATTTAAATCAGTTCTTTAGATTTCTTGAGCCAAAAGCCTATGATCCCTTGTTCATTATTTTAAGCATAAAGAGGGAGAAAAGCTGATCATCGAGGCTGATTGTAGACTGTCTATAGCCCATTCTTACTGCCTAGCTTATTCTTGAAGGACTGAAAGGCTTTAAAATAATAATATTGCCTTACCTTTAGCGCTTCATGAACCAACAAAGAGGGTGAAACACATCTTCTGTTCAGAATACAGAGATCAATGTGACATTCCTCTGGGCTGCCACAACTAAAACTGACTTTCATGTCCCATTCAGCTTAGCTTCAGAACTATTGTGGAGTCACCACTTTCCTCACAATAAAGAAGTTAATTATGACATCGTCACAATTTCAACCTCATTTGGCTAGCCTCTTCCATCCATCCTGAGACACAAGAGTACTCAAATTGTCACTCACACAGCACCCCTGGTCAATTGGAGGACAGTATAAACAATGACTTGATAAGAATAATTAAAAATGCAGTTGCTTTATTTATCAATTCACTCGACCAAGACTAACTGTGTAGCTTGAAGATGACAAACTTGTAGCTCTGAGGCTATTTGTCTTTCCCCAAAGTGTGCAGATAATAAACACAAAAGCTGAGCTTCAAACTCACACTTCTGGTCAGAGGTGCGTTGCCCTTCCCAGCTCACATCACCAGTTCACTTAAAGTTTGTGAACATTTCCACGAAGGAAACAATGATCCTATATCCATTTGGTAGGGTAAGGGGAGACCCAAGAAATAACAACAGTGGGAGATTACTCATGATTATGTTTTCTCCAAAACCATCGGAGAATAGAGAGACACAATCTTTCTTCAAAGAAATTCCATTTCTTGTGCATGACTGTCTTATCTTTATTCTGACATAAAGACTCACTGAAATAACATTTCTTTAAATGGTTGGGAAATAGTAATCTTTCTTCATTAATGCTACAAAAGGCAAGTGCCACGTCTCTTAACATAACAGGAATACATAGAACTCATAATATATTAAAAGAACTAAGGGGAAGTATCATTTAAAGGAATCTCATAGACAAAGGACAGAATCTGATACAAATTCTAGAACCTGGAGAATATAGAGTGATTTTTCTACCCGTATTCTATGGTCCTTTTTGTTTTTCATCACTGCCAGTTTGATCACCATTGCCAGCCTTGGGCAGGTGAATAAGTGACAACAACTGCAGCCAATGGTCTCTCAAAAAAACAGATGAATGAGGGAGGCCAAGATCGTCTTCTCTTCCCATAGCCCCCCATTCAGGCACACTCAGCGATGCTGCTTCCTTTGTGTCCTCTGAAGATACAAGGCAAGACCCTGTCTTACAAGCCTTTGAATGGCTGTTCCCTCTACCCGGAATGAATGAAGCTCAGTTGATAGCTCAGATGACACCTTCTCAGTGATACCTGTCTCCCAAATCACTCCCCGGCTCTGCACTCCAAACCCTCCTTGCCCTCCTCAATTTTTAAAATTGAGTTTAATATCACAGAACATAAAATTAAACACTCACCATTTTAAAGTGTATAATTCTATGGCATTAAGTATACTCACAATGTTAAGTGGCCACCACTGTCTAGTTGCAGAATATTTTCATCACCCTCAAAAGAGAACCCCCTGCCCATTAAGCAGTCACACCCCATTCTTCCTCCCTCCAGCCCTTGGCAACTGCAAATCTGCTTTCTGTCTCTATAGACTTGCTCATCTCTGGATGTTTTATCGATGGAATCATATGATATGTGACCTTCTGTTTCTGGCTTCTTTTACATAGCCTAATGCTGTCACAGTTCACCCATGTTGTAGCATGTAATGGTACCCATTCTTTTTCATGGCTGAATCATATTCCACTGTGTGAATATGCCACATTTTGTGTATCTATTCATGCAACTATGGGCATTTGGAGCATTTCCACTTTGGGGCTATCATAAATAATACTGTTCAGAGCCTCGGTGTACAAGCTTCTGTGTGGCCAAATGTTTTCAATTCCCGTGTGTGTGTGTGTGTGTGTGTGTGTGTGTGTGTGTGTGTGTGTGCATATGAAGAACTGTTGGGTGATAGGATATCCTTGTGTTTAACTTTTTGCAGAACTCCCAGATAGTTGTCTTCTGTTTTTCTTCCATAGCAGTTAGCCTGTTTCACATATTATATACTTTTCCTATTAAATCTATTGTGTATTACCTGCTTCCTCCTCTCAAATATAACCTCTACAAGGACAAGAATTTTTGTTTTGTTCTTTGGTATTTCTCCAGTGTCTAAAACAGTATAGGGCATGTAGAAGTTCCCAAGAACTATTTTTAAGAGAAAGGAAGAAGGGAGAAATGCCAAGAGGCACCATGGGGAGGGAGAAGAGGGCCAGCAGCAAGTGACTATGTCTATGTGAGGGCATCTAGAGGTGAAGGGTCTGAGAAAGGGGCTCCCTGCACCTAGAAATCTTCTCTGGTATGCAATGCTGACACCACTCAACTGTAGCAGAGCCACTCATTGGAACCCCAGAGAGGAAATGGCCTACTGTCCCACACACCATGGGAATATACACGTGGGATTAAGAATGGTGAATCTAGAGACACCCTGTTGCTCACAAAAGCCAATCATGTCACCAGAAATAAGAAGTTAAGGAAGTAAGGAAGCTCCTTTTACACTGGCTGTAACTTTTCTATAGGAAGAAATTTGTTTAAAATTAAGTCGTTAGGGTCAAAAGTTCTCTCTTTTGATTCTTCCCTGGCGTGCTAGGAGTGGCAGAGAAATATGTTCATTGTAGCACTGTTTCCAACAGCCAAAGAAGAACAGCTTCAGTGTCCATCAGTACAGGGATGACCCAATAAAAAGTGCATTATAATAGGATAGAATTATGGGCAGCTGATCAAAGGATTGAGTTGAGCCCATACATTACCATGACATATAGTTAAGTGAAAATAGCAACTCACTAGAGTTAAATACATATATAAGGTTATTCATGTAAAAATGCACCTATGCAAGATAATATCATATGGTAGTGTTGTGGGGAGAGAGAGAGAGAGAGAGAGAAAGAGAGGGAGGGAGGGAGGAGAGAGAGAGAATAATGATGTCTGGAAGGCACCAAATTTATAGCAGTTTTTACCTGCAAAAGCAGGAGGACCAATGATTTTACACAGAAGCAAAGGGCACCTGAGGCTTATGTGTAGTGCCTGTGTTTAAGAATCATATCTTTCTGTATTCTTTGTGCAATCAAAATATTTTTAAATGTATGGAGTCATCATTTCTTATGGGCAATTATGGAAAATAATTGCATTAAAACTTTTAGATGCCTAGGAAATCAGACCGCAAAGTCATTGCATCTGACCTTGACTTCATAAATACTGGGATTATTCATCATCTCACCCTGGGCATCCACTGTTGCTCCTAGCTGCTAGAGGTGTAGGGTTTAGAAAGACTTGTGGCCTGGAAGAATACAAATCTGTCACAGAGACATTTTGGTAAGATTATCATGAATGCAGTAACATTAAAAAACAAGGAAACAGTAAACATCATGATGGAGGCCACATTTTTTCTTTATCCCACTTTTTTGTAGCTTTTTTTTTTCTTTCTTTAAAAGTAGAATAGTGAGACCCTACCTCAAAGTCTCTGCTGGAAATGAGATTAGTGACATGAGTGTGCTTTAAAAGGTAACAAAGCATTTCATCTTGTAATCAAAGAATGCACACCGCAAAAGACTCACAGTTCAGCAACACTCTAAAATGTGGGTGCAATGTCTTAAATGAAATCTATCCACAGACAATTTTAGTGGTAAGACCTGGAAAGTACAAAGGGATCTACCTAGAACATGAGCCCTTAAAGTAGTGATATAGCCACATTTTTATCTTGGTCCCTAGGAAGCTGATTATATTTCGTACTTAGGCTATTGACCAGGGAATTTGTCCATTTGGAGTTCAAAGTCTATATGCTAAATGTCAGTGATCACACTTCATAGATTCTCTTTGGACACATGTGATCATAAGAGCCCTGATATCTTCATATTAGGATATGCATAAGAACCTTTTCTGTGTTCTCCCACCATTAGAAGGGGCCAAATCTGGCAAGATCAGGAAAGAGCTGTGCTTAGAAGCAGCCAGGGGGCACAGATGCACAGGAGTGGGGCCGCATGCAGACATATGCCAGCCTGGGGCTTTCTTGGTGCATTCCCTCCTGAATTGGCTCCCCTTTGTTTTCAAATATTAGTCTGAGATAGAAGACAAAGTATAAGGGAGCATATTTAAAATAATTAGGGAGTCATTAATTACAAATAAAGACATATACTCTGAATGTAACTTTATTTTTTTGTAAATAAGCTGTGTCTGTACATTATTATCTAATTTTTTAAATTAAATCATAGCTGTGTACATTAGTGCAATCAAAGGGTACAATGTGCTGGTTTCATATACAATCTGAAAAGTTTTCATCAAACTGTTTAACATACCCTTCATGGCATTTTCTTAGTTATTGTATGAAGACATTTGTATTCTGCATTTAGTAAGGTTTCGTCTGTACCCTTCTAAGATGCACCATAGGTGTGGCCCCACCAATTACCCTCCCTCTCCCTCAACCTCCCCCTCCCGTCCCATCCCTTCCCCTTTACCCATATTCTTGTGATGTATTAGGAAGAAAAGAACAAGCGATCCCATCTCAGGGTGGGCAAAGGACTTAAAGAGAAACTTCTCTAAAGAAGACAGGTGCACGGCCTACAGAGACATGAAAAAATGCTCATCATCCTTAATCATCAAAGAAATGCAAATCAAAACTACCTTGAGATATCATCTAACTCCAGTAAGATTAGCCCACATGACAAAATCCCAAAACCAGAGATGCTGGCATGGATGTGGAGAAAAGGGAACACTTCTACACTGCTGGTGGGAATGCAAACTAATGCGTTCCTTTTGGAAGGATGTTTGGAGAATACTTAGAGATCTAAAAATAGCCCTGCCATTCGATCCTATAATTCCTTTACTAGGGATATACCCAGAAGACCAAAAATCACATTATAACAAAGATAATCTGTACCAGAATGTTTATTGCAGCCCAATTCATAATTGCTAAGTCATGGAAGAAGCCCAAGTACCCATCGATTCATGAATGGATTAATAAATTGTGGTACATGTATACCATGGAATACTATGCAGCCTTAAAGAAAGATGGAGACTTTACCTCTTTCACGTTTACATGGAAGGAGCTGGAACATATTCTTCTTAGCAAAGTATCTCAAGAATGGAAGAAAAAGTATCCAATGTACTCAGCCCTACTCTGAATGTTACTTAAAAAAAAAAAAAAGCAGTCAATATGTT
>CAUYRH010155546.1:0-11003 GCA_963574655.1 Perodicticus potto | reverse complement strand
TCTGGTTCGTCAGGTAAGGGGGGAAGGGTGTACAGTAAGTTCAGAATGGTGGGGAAAACTTTAGTTCAGTTTTTCTTCCTAGCAATAGAGTTTTCATAGTCACACCGGGGTGGTCAGGGGAAGCTCACCTCACTTCCCACAGCACTCTTCCGTGGGGGTGAGACAAGAGGTCCACAGTTCACCACTTGTCTGTAGAAAACTTTCAGGAGCAAAAGAGGAGAATAAAAAGAAAAGAAACAGAAAAGCAAGAAACTCAGAACTTTCTTGGGGGAGGGGGCGGGCACTCTTTCTTTCAGATGAATTTTGTACCTGAAGCGTGCTTTCTTGGGGTCGTGGCCAGTCTCAGCAGAGGTGATCCGCAGAAATCACTTCTCTCTCTCAGCTGGGCTCCCAGTATTCAGCTTAATTGCACAATTTCTGGAGGTTATCTTCCCTTTTGGACAGGAGCCTTTTTCGGAAGCTTCTTCTAGTCAGCCATCTTGCCCTGCCCCATGGTCTAATTTTTCATCTTGCCAGGTTTCTTCTGCTAATTCCTCCCTATGTACATTTTTATTTTATTTATATGTTTATTACACTTTTAACCTGGAATGTTAGGTAGTCTCTAAATTTTCATTGAGAGTTAATGTAGTTAGGGTCCCTTAGGTAGAACCCAGGAAACCTGTTTGAACACTAAAATTGGCAGGCTAATGTCAGATCCTGATGCCCTCAGGATATGAAGCTTGCCACTCCAATTTACCACTGACTATTCAAGTGATGTGCTGCTTATACCTGTCTCTCTTCTTGCAAAGCCTTCCAAAGCTACCTTGGCGGGGGTTCAGGATGTGAGGGTCCCTAAGAACTGGGTTTGCTTTCTCCAAGCTTGGCGTATTGGTGCTCGGGCCAGGAACTCTAGTTGAAAATATTAGGCCAGTGGTACTTTCTGGATAGTGAGCCACACCATTTTTGGTAAAGATTCAGCCTTTATGCCAACAGATTCAAACAAAGAAGCTGCAGTGTTTTCTAAAGTCCCAGAGACAACAGATTCAAAATACCATGGCTTTTGCTTTGTTACTAGGGGAAGGGGATCTCTGGCTTGCTATCTGCTTCCCAGGTTTTTCAGAATGGGATCACCTTTTCCAAGTTGGCATGATGGGATCTGGGTCTAAAACTCCAGGAGGAGCCTTTCAGTCACAGATGCTGGACAAAGCTACTCCAGAGGGCAAGGAAAGATCCTCCATAGCAGGAGGGAGACCCAGGAGAGACCCTGCCTCAATTCCTCCCTCAACCGAGAATACTCAGTTCACCAGACTACACAATGCAGAGGTCCCTCAGAGTTCCCACCAGTTATGTTGTGTGGGGAGGGCCTGTCTCCCTTTCTTCCTATGGTCACCTAAGGATCCCACTGGGTTCCAGTGACAGAAACAGTAGTCTCTGTAACCCTTGCTTCCTTGGTTGCTATGGGGGCTGGATAAGGACCAAAGCTCCTTCACCTTTCTGGGGCCTGTGGGTAGGACTGTCCCTCCAGGATGTCTGGGCTTGGGTAGCACTCTGACTCACCTGGACACGGGGAAGCAAGCCTCTGCAAGGGGAAGTCTGTCAGGCAACCAAAGAAAAAGAGGTCCTCCCAAGTTCTCTCCAGACATATTTTGGTGTTAGAGTCAGTCTCCCCTTCTTTCCATGGCAGGCTAATGATACTGCCCATTGCTCAAAATGGCTCATCATTCTACCAGGCAGGATGGAGACCCAGAGAAGGTTATTCCTAGGTTCAGGAAAATTGGGACTTATTTGTCCTTCAAAGGAGTCTCCCATGGGGTGATAGATCCTGTGTTTTGTTGCTTGCAGAGAGACACCCTTGCCCCCTGGTGGTAGAAGTGTTGCCCTTACCCTTCTATTTGACTCCAGACTCCTCCAGCCTGGCCCATTCTGTAACTGTCTTCTGTTCTTTTCCTTACTTGTTCTCATCTTTGACCTCACAATTTGTTTCAGTGGGATTTTTGAGTGCCTTGATTTCTTATCTTTGTGGTCAACCCCCCAATTTTGACTACTCTGACTTCACTTCAATCCACTTTTCCTCCTTCCGGAGTGAGCTTCTGATGAAAACTGCCCCTAGCTAACCATCTTGCCCTGCTCCCCTATTTCAAACAATTTTAAGGGCTACCTCCTACTTTCATGAGATAATAACTGGACTTGAATATAGTATGTGTTTCATATGCAAGTGTGCATATGTCTGTGTGTATTTCTGGTAGAAAATTCATAATTAACAAATCTATAACAATCAGAACTTCATACTCGTATGTACTTTGTCACATGTGTTCTACTTAAATTTTTATATTTGTACACATAATATTCCTTTGTTAATCAGACATTTTTATATTAACTTCTTGACTAAACTTGACAGGCTAAGTCAGAATTAGGTAAACTTTTTCTGTAAAATGCCAGATAGTAAATATTTTTATTTTTGTTAACCATAAGTTCTCCATTACAACTATTCGATTTTGTCATTGTAGTGTGAAAGCAGACATAGACAATGCATAAACAAAAGAGAAGGCTGTGCTCCAATAAATTTTATTTTAAAATTCCAGGTCACAGGTCAGATTTGGCCTGCAGATTATAGTTTGTTAATTCCTAGCCCAAATTTTCATCCCACATTTAAAGTAAATAATTATTAGACTAAGGAGTCTATAAAAATATGTGCCTACTTCTCAAAACAATTCCAATACTATTTACTGTTTAAAAATAATATACTTCAAAAAAGTAATCCCTGGCTTAGAATACATACACAGATATTATTTTTAACAAACATCAGTAAGATAGAGAAAAGCAAAAATAGACTTTTGAAGGTACAAATTGTGACTGCATTAACTTTTTAAGTTACACTGTTGAAGAGAATATGTTTGAGCTTGTAGTATTTAATCAAAATCTGGCAGGCAGTAATACCAAATAAAAAATGTTCTGTATTTCTTGCCAATATGCTGGAGCTTCTCTTTAACTTAAATAATTGACACCATAAGAAAGTATGGAGCAAAGAACAAACTAAATTTTAAATGAAAGAAGTACCTATTTTTCATTGTTCTGTCTATATAGATAAATATCCAATCTTATTGGGAAAAAACAATAAAATTATAACCACAAACATACAAATTTTTCTCCCTTGTCATTTTATGTCATTTATTGAGATAGGAGTTGTGCTCTTTTTCCCATTTCTATATTCACTTTTATCAATTATCATTTTATATATGTTAGCATTCTGTTATTAAATTGGACATTTATGTTTTTTATGTTCCATTGATGAATTAATCATTTTATTCTTATAAAATGTCCATCTCTATCCCTGGTAGTGTACTTTCTCAAATGTTTACTTTGTCTTATATTAGTATATCATTCCAGCTATTAGTGTTTGTATATTTTGCTTTTTTACCCATTTTTCAACCACTGTCATTATCTCTAAAGTGGATTTCTTATAGATGTCATTTAGATAAGACGAGTTTTTTTCCAATTTGAAAATCTGTATCCTTTAATGAGAATATTTAAACCACTTATATTACTGACATGATTAGGTTTATAACTGTCAATCTTGCTATTTGTTTTCTATTTGCCACATTTTCTGTTTTCACCTTTTGTTTTATTATCTACTTTTGTATAACTAGAGATTTAAAAAATAATTTCATTTCATCATCTCTATTTGCTTATTAGTTATACTTTTTTGGTTTAAAATCTTAGTGGTTACTCTAGCACTTAAAATATACATTTTTATTTAATGTGGTTCTATATTCAAGTAATATCATCAATCAATGTTTATTAAATTTCAGTGCTTAGCAATGTATTTGACACATGGTAGGTGCTCAATAAAATATTTAAATTAATTTTCATTTGCTATGATGCTTTTTAAATACATCTTTTTCTATATTTCTCTTCTACAATGTTCTAAATGTATAATTTTTACCAAATTAGTTGACTGAGTCTTTGTTTTCTCATTCTCAAATAGAGAAAACAATTTCTCCCTTTCTGGGTTTAGATGAAAATTAAATGAGATAACATACATAAAAATGTTTGGATATATTAGGTGCCTAATTAATATTAGTTCCATTGTTTTCCAGGCCCAATGACTGAAAACCAAGAATAATTTTCTTCTCTATCTCATTTAGACTATGTTAATATTTATGAAGCTATAATTTGAGAGTTTAAGGCAATGAGACTTTAGGGGCCAAGCATATCTTTTGTCCTTGTCTTCCCCTCATCTTTTTTTTCTTTTCTTTAAGCCACTTAGAAACATCACTTATCTTTTAATTTTCATGCACATTCTATGTGCCATTATCTTTTTATCACCTATATAATTCCAAAATAATGTCAAGAATTAACAGCCAGGCCAGGTGCTGAAGCTCACACCTGTAATCCTATCACTCTGGGATGCTGAGGTGGGTGGATTGCTTGAGGTCAGGAGTTCAAGACCAGCCTAAGCAATAGTAAGACCTCATTCTACTAAAAATAGAAAAAAAAATGAGGCAAGAGGATCTCTCAAGCCCAAGAACTTGAGGTGACTGTGAACTATAATGCCACAGCACTCTAGACAGGGTACCAGAGTGAGATTCTGTCTCAAAAAAAGGGGTGTTAACACCCAAACTTAACTTGCACATAACAATAAGAACTGATTTTTATGAATCTGGGATGGCTGGGTAGCAGTTCTACTGATTTTTCCTGGGTTTGATGGATGGTCTTCTGGTTTCAGCTAGGCTTGCTCACGTTAGTGAGAGATGACTGGTTGTTGGGTTATTTATGGTGGTGACATCTGGGAAAGTCAGTGACTCCACATCTCTTAACTTCCAACAGGTTAACTTAGGCATGTTCTCATAGTAATTTCAAAATGCAAGATCAAGCTAACCCAATAACACAATCACTTTTTAAAATCATATTCACATTATATTTGGTAACATCTTATTGGGCAAATCTAGTCAAGTGGTCAAGCCCAGTGTCAGGACTGGAGAATAATACAAGTTAATGTGTAAAGGATATGGATACTGAAACTGATAAAAATTTAAGGCTGTTAATACAATTTGTGAGAGTTTTCTCATAATGTTAAGTACTAAGGAAACAAAGGGGACTGCTCGCCTTTCATCAGCGAGCAAGGCTTAAAGTCTAGGGTTAAAGAGATAGACATGTAAACAAAAAAGTGCAGTCGTGTTTCAAGATTTTTGAAGAGAAATACAAACATGGGACAGTGACTCGTACAAAGAAAGATAAGGTAATGGATTCTCTTTGGGAGGGGAGGGGGAAAAATAGATACAAGGAAATTTTTCATAAAAGTAATGTTTAATAAGAACTTGAAAAGAAAGTAGGTGTTGTGATATGAAAACATCTTGTTCTGATATTTTGAACCAGCTCAAAGGACTGCCTGGATTTCATTCAGTAACCCAATTGTTTTCCACAGACCACCTATTAGAATAAAGGTGAAAAAAAAAAGGCAAAATACTGTCTGCTAACTTTTTTGTAATGGTCTCAAACAATATTATGGACTATTATTTTTAATAAAAATGAATATTATTTTCATATTTATTTTAATGAGATATACTCAGTCATTCTAGAAACAAAGTTTTATTTTTTAGTTTATTAAACATTTATTTTGGACACTTGCACACAATTCTGAGATTTGAAAACAATAAAATATTATAATATGTGCTTTTGCTATTTTTGTCCTTTTCTTAAATCCAAATACTAAAAATGTCAAATGAGTTGGTGGGAAATAAAAATTATTTACTATTTTTGACTAGATTATGAGGCCAGTTTTCAAAAGGAAGAGACTCACATAATGGTAAATTATTTGAAAAGTTTATATTGTGGAGTTCTTAGGTAATATTCAGCATGTGATAGTAAATATAATTAATTTAGAGAATCACCACTATTTATTGAAAACTCATTTTGTCCTAGATTTACAGATTCGCATATCCCCAATTTTTATAAGCTCTTCCTAATCCTTCACTAATTTTCATGTCTTTCTCAGCCACCATCAAAATGATAATATTTTCATGTAAATAACAAATGTAACAGATTACCTTCAAAAAATGGACAAGAAAAGTTTTCAGTTTCACTGTGGCAAGTAAAACTAGATTGTAATTAGTTCGCTCTTATTTAATAGCCAAATCTCCTTCCAAATGACAGAAAATAAGAGGAATTATTGCTGGGGGTACTGAGTTACAGGAATATGTTTCCAAACAAACCACTAGAAATTCTAGAATTAAAAGTAAAGGACCAAAATCTGGATATAGAACTTGAAACTTATTTCCTGACTGCTCCCCAAAGGCCTCGTGTTTATTTGTTTTCTATACAACACTTACCACTATACATGTGTATGTTATTGGTATATATATATGCATAATATACTATGTATATTAATTGAAACTCATTGAATGAATGATAGCTGAATCTTTTGCTTTATTAAATCACTTTATTTAATGTATGTGCCATATTCTTAAGTTCACCAGGATAGGGATCATACACACTACATAATTTTCTATTTTCCCCAGTTTTAAATGAAATACAGTAGAAATAGTCATGTTAAAGACAATTGTGATAAAAAGGAGAAAAGCATTCATCAAAAATATTACCACCTTACCATAACTTTTTCTGCATACCATTATTTTATAATTTTTGTGCACATGAAAATATCTTTTACATAATTGAAATATTTTGGTATATCTAGTTGTACACTTTAAAAAATAATACATTATACATACTTTTATGTTTCTAAATAATGTTCACAATTAGAAGTATTAAGTTTGATTAGTGGTACAATATTAGATTCGATTAATATACTGTAATGTTATTCAAAATTAATTTCTTACATAATCATTATTTACTTTTTACATAATATTTCTGGTTGTTTTCTCTTATATGAGATGCTACAGTAAAGATTTCCATTTATATAATTCATCACATACTATAAAATTTCACCTTTGGATATGTTTCTATAACAGATAGTGCTTGATAAAGGGAGTGCATGTCTTTACTGGCTTTATTGTAAATATTCATATTCCTTTCCAATTTTAAATGCCAAAAAGTCTATGAGAAACTTGCCAACACTGACCATTATTATTATTATTTTTTTTAGGTTTTATATATTTTTTGTAGAGACAGAGTCTCACTTTATCACCCTTAGTAGAGTGCCATGGTGTCACACAGCTCACAGCAACTTCCAACTCCTGGGCTTAGGTGATTCTTTCGCCTCAGTAGCTGGGACTACACTCGCCCGCCACAACGCCCAGCTTGACAATTATTTTTTAAATGTTGATAACATATATATAATCATGATCTCTATAGTGCCTAGCACAGTGAGTTGTTCAGCAGGAGTGAACAGGTAATAAATGTATATTCGAAAAAAATAAGATATAGCACACTATGAGAAATGAGATGATAGTGATGAGATATTGCATGGACACTAAGAAGAAAATGCTGTATGACTCAAAACATTTCAAAGAGAAATGTCCAACCATGACTAACACCTAATAATAAAGAAGGATGAAGAAATAGCATTAACAAATAATCATAGAGATATTACAAAGGGGAAAAAATTCTAGATGAGAGTGTGGGGAAAACATTTGAAGATGTTGGCCAGGGAAAAATAACTTTATGAGAAAGACTCCCCCTAGCAATTGCAGCAATACCAAAAATAAATAACTGGGATTTGATCAAGCTAAAAAGCTTTTGCACAGCTAAGGGTACCACAAATAAAGCAAACCAACAGTATTCAGAATGGGAAAATACTTTTTGCATGTTATAAATCTGACAAAGACCTGAAAACTAGACTCTCCAGAGAACTCAAATTAAATAATAAGAAAAGTGCAAACAACCCTCTCTAGAATCGGCACGAGATTTGAATAGAAACTTCTCTGAGGATGACAGATAAATGGCCAACAAACACATGAAAAAAATTCTCATCATATTTAATCAACAGAGAAATGCAAATCAAAACCATTCTATCACCTAACCCCAGCAAGATTAACCCACATCATGAAGTCCCAAAACACCAGATACTGGCACGGATGTGGAGAGAAGGGAACACTTCTACACTGCTCATGGGATCGCAAACTAATACAGCCTTTTGCGAGAGAAGTATGGAGAATCCTCAAGTATCTAAAAGTAGACCCTCCATTTGACCCCGCAATCCCATTACTAGGTATCTAACCAAAAGAACAAAAATAATTTCACCACAAATACATTTGCACTAGAATGTTTATTGAGGATGAAATCATAATTGGCAAGTTGTGGAAGCAGCTTAAGGGCCCATCAAAACATCAATGGATCAACAAACTGTGATATATGTATACCATGAAATATTATTCAGCCATAAAAAGATGGAGATTTTGAATCTTTTACATTTACCTGGATGGAGTTGAAATACATTCTTCTTAGTAAAGTATCACAAGAATGGAGAAATAAATGTGCAATGTACTCAATACTAATATAAAATCAATATATAAACAATTACATGTTCATAAAAACAATAAAAGACTAATATAGTCCAGTTTCGGAGTAGAGGGAAACAAGAGTGGGGAGGTTATTTGGCAGAAGGAGGGAGGGCATGAGGAGGAAATCTCACCTAATTTGCACTTTGTGAGGGTGTATAACACACCCTCTGGGTTAGGAGCTCTTCTACAAATGGAATTTTACCCTGGAACTGAGAAAAATGTAACCTAAAAGTTGTGTCCTTATATTAATTTGAAAAAATAAAAAGTACTCAAAAAAAAAACCCCAGATATTACAAAAAGGAGTTCAGAACAAAAGAGCTAATATATTTTAAATGCTTAGAAAAGTACTTGGCGTATATCACATGCTATATGAGTGATATTTATATGATGATGATGATTTTATTGCATGTTTTAAGCTGTTAATTCTCTAAATAATACTATGAGGTAGATAATATTGCTTCCATCTTGTATATGAGGTCACTGAGGAAAAGTGCCATTAAGTAACTTGCTGTATGTATGTGGTAGATTTATGAAGTTGAATCCAAGAGCCATTCTTTTTAACGACTGCACTGATCTGCCTCCTGCTAACAAAAGTTGTTGATATATAAATAAAGGGGTAACTCTAAAACTACAGAATACATTAAAAGTTAGTACAAAAATAAGT
The DNA here is from genome assembly GCA_963574655.1 of Perodicticus potto. NCBI lineage: Eukaryota > Metazoa > Chordata > Mammalia > Primates > Lorisidae > Perodicticus > Perodicticus potto. The sequence continues at coordinate 1,901 of CAUYRH010155546.1, read as the reverse complement.
TAAACTTAAGATGAATAGGTATAGTTTGGGAAATTTATACTTGATAATCTTAATCTAAGCAAAATATGATAGCAATTTTTCTCTGAGTGAACTATGTAATGAGGTTAGCACAAGATTAGAACATAGGGCAGTGAAAAGATATATTAAACAAGCGTTGTAAGGATGAGTCATGGATTCAATTCATTCCTTTATTCAACAAGTATTTATTGAGTCCCTATTTAGTTCCAGTCTCTGTTCTAAGTGCTGAGAATACAGCAGTAAACACACACACACACACACACACACACACACACACTTCAGGCCCTCATAAAGCTTATATTTCATAGGATAAGGGCTAAAAATCAATAAATATGCATAAAAATAGATAAACACAAAACAGTATGCCTAATGGTGAAAAGTCCTTAAAGAGGTAAAAATAAAGTGAAGTAAGGAGGTCAAAGAGTGCCAGGGGTAGTGAGGAAAGTGTCCTATTTTATGCAGGACAGTATCCCTAGTTTCTCTGATAAGATGTTATTTGAACACAGACTGACCAAAGCAAAGACACAAATCATGCAGATGTCAGTGGAGTATTACATTACAGGTAAAGAACAGCAACACAAAATCCTCAAGGTGGGTGCATGCTTGGTATTTACATACACAAGAAATAAGACAAATGTGACAGAGTTAAGAGAAAAGAGCAGGAGATGAACTCATAAAAGTTCAGGTAAAGGTACTGGAGGCTGTTGCAAGGACATTTCACTTTAAATGAGGTTGTAGATCATTACAGGGTTTTGAACAGATAAGTGACATGATCTTCTGTTTTGAAATCAATCTGGTTGGTGTGTACAGAGGAACATTGTGGGAGGAACCAGGGTGGACGCAGAAGGTATTTCAATAATCCAGGCAAAAGATATGGGAACTTGGACTACGGTAATGATGATGGAGATGAAAAGAAGTGGATGGTTTCATGATACATTTCAGAGGTACATGCATAAGGGACTAATACTGGTAGATTAGATCGAGTGAGAAGCAAAGAAATAAAGTCAAGAATAATGGTTAAGTTTTTGGTTCAAGCACCTAGGTAAATAGAGGTGCAATTTACAGAGACAGGAAAGAATGGAAGAGGAACAGATATGTGCACAATTCAAGATTTTGGCTTTCCACACATTATATTTAACATAGCTGTTAAATGTCCATCTGGTGGAGTTGTAGAGAACACAGTTGGAAATATGAGTCTGTAGTTCACGGGTGATCTCTAAATTGAAAATACTAATTTATGTGCCTTCAGTGCATAGGTAGCATTCAGAGTCAAGTATGAGATCATTAAGGAAATAGATGCAGATAGGAAAAAGAAAAAGTCCAAGAACTTGTGTACTGTGCCCTGGGAAATCCAATGTTTAGAGTAGGGCTGGAATTACAATAAAGTTAAGTGGGGCACTCACACTGGGCACAAAATTTAAGAGGGAACAAAAAACTCAGCAACCAAGAAAAATACTATTTTCATAAAGTATTTTTTAAAAATCAAAATCTATGCAAAAATTCTTGAAGAACAAAATATCAAAATTTTAAGTTAAAACAGGATCAGCATTTTCTCTTTGCCTCAGGCTTCAATATGGCTTAGCAGGGCATTCGTTCAGAGGTCTGGAAGATTAAGAAGAACAGTTAAAGCAGAAGCTTTGATGCTGTTTTTAGTTGAGTGAATTAAACTGTGGAATGACTTATACTTATGGTTGGACAATTTTACTGTTTTAGACAAGGTAAAATGTATTAGATGTAAGACATTAATACTAATCTCTAACTTTATAATTGTGAGGATATAACAAAGGGAGTTGAAGGATGATAATAAATTCATTATATTTAAATGTATTTTAGATCTTTATATTAATCTTATGATTTAAAGTCATTTTTTGAAATATATTTTT
>CAUYRH010155543.1:0-19836 GCA_963574655.1 Perodicticus potto | reverse complement strand
GTGCTGGTGCTCAGTGCTCAGGACCCACCGCATGGGGTGCTGGTGCTCAGTGCTCAGGACCAGCCACATAGAGTGCTGGTGCTCAGTGCTCAGGACCCACCACATAGGGTGCTGGTGTTCAGTGCTCAGGACCAGCCGCATGGGGTGCTGGTGCTCAGTGCTCAGGACCCACCACATGGGGTGCTGGTGCTCAGTGCTCAGGACCAGTCTTTCTCAAACACAGCTCTGTAGGAGAGTTTCAGGCAATGCTCCCAGAAGCTTTGGAATCAGATCTATTTCTCCAGCACTCCCAATGACTCTGTGGAAGACTTGATATTCTTTAGGAATTCCTTCCTCTGATTATGATAGGTGAGTTATCTTGTTTATAGTGCAGAACTAAAATTTATAATTATGCTCATCTTACATATTAGAAACAGATTAAAATGACTAAGTAGTTTGCTAATAACACACTTCTTAAATTTCAAAGCCTCTTTGCTAATTTTGTATTATACCACTTCTACAACTAATTACTTAAGTAGTACAGGAAAGTAACTGAAACATTTATCATCACTGCTCTAAAAGAAGAGTTGGTAAACTACGCCTATGGGCTAAAATCAACCTGCTTTTGTATAGCTCACAAGCTAAAAATAGTTTTTACATTTTTTAAATAGTTGGGGGGGAAAGAAGATGAAAATCATGTGAACTTCAATTTCAGTGTATAATAAATCTCATCGGAACACAGCCGCGCCTACTCATTCCCACTCCATCTACAGCTGAACCCCACTGTAAAGGCAGCCTTGAGTAGTTCCTAAAATACTACCTGATCTTCTAAGGAAAGTATGTTGACCTCTGCTCTAAAATTAATATAAAATAAGGAAATGCTGATGTAAATAAATCTTAAAGTAGCTAAATATGTGTATCATTCCAGATTATCAACTTTGAGAATAAACATAGCATACTACCCCATTTACTAAATCATTAAACCAGAAAGCCCCTTTTTTTCTGTTTTCAGAGCAAGGGTATCAAACTAGAAGTTAGGGTCAAAGGGAGCTGTTTTCGGAACAATCAAGATGCTGACAGCCAAGATCCAAATGTGCCCCCAATTATTCACCTTCCCCAGAAACTGAACAGAAACTTACTGGCAAATGTGGGGCTGCTAGGAAATGCTGAAGGAGGCCGGGTGCCTTTCTGCACCCCAAAACCCACAGGCCAAAAGTGACCAGGGCAGCTCCACATCCTCTCCTCCTCCTTCAGCAACTACATAGTTACCCAGCAGGGGAAAAAAAACAAAACAACCCTCTCCGAGCCCTGTCCTTCCCTGTCATGTAGTTCAATGTAGAATTTTCTGACCCATTTGCTGTGCGTATTCCCAGCTCTACCTGACCACCCCCAACCCCCAAAATGGCTTTCTCTGTGGAAAAATATGTCCTGTAAGCCTTTGTCCAAGTGTCAAGCAGCTGAAAGGGCAACTAACAAAGTAATTACCTGAGGACACTATGATACAATCCTAGTTAAGGTAGCAACGTTGGGAACAAAGCAAGAGGTATTAATAAGGAGAAACAGTCACAAAGGGGTGTCTTTAACCTTCCCTTAAAAATTAAGGCATATATTTGGAAGAACTTGTCACAATCTGAGCTCTGACCTCACTATATTGGAATGTGAACTGGTTGTTCAGAATTTAAAACATATCCTCTCCTGAAAATAAGGATAAACATAATATATAATATACATATATTATATATATGTGATATATATAATACACTTGCTTGTAAGGCAGCTCAGAATGATTAATAATTTTTTAAAAACCCTAGGACACTTTAAAGACCACATTCATCTCCTTTACTTTACAAATAAGGCAGCCGTCCTGACAAGAAGGGTTACAGTGATATACAAAATCAAAGCCGGGGAAAAAAAGCCAAACCTATGAATCCCAAAGCCACACATTTCTCAGACTGAACCGCCGCTACTCACGAGGTATTTTTAAAGTACATGTCTCAGTATGGCTTGCTTACCTGCGTGTATGAGATGCAATATTTAATAACAATGGCACGTGACTCTGTTCTGATGGTTTACAGTGAGTGTGTGGTGACGTGGTGAACAGGCGAATGTGAAACCAGCTGCACTCGGGGGCACCTGCCGCCCATTCCTTGTCTCAGCTACTGTGAAATCTCAGAATCATTTTTTACCACCCCAGGGTAAGAGTTTTCCCATTACAGATCGTGCTCTTTTGTCCTAAATGCTGCTAAATACAATTTGTTCCAACTTGATTCAAGTGGATAACAGTGTGATGGAATTTGAGCAATAAATTAAATATAATTATAGCAAATTAAAAGTTTAGTTAGGTTACTCAGTTGGCCTGGCTATACTGTAAAGCATCTTCTAAAGATGCTCACAGCTGTCACCCTTCTTTTCCAGAATACAGAACATTTTTTTCTTTTTTAAAAAGGTTAGTCAAGTGAAGCAGTGGAATCAAAGAAAAAAACAAATCTGTAACTGATTGTGATCAATAGTCTGAAATACCACTGCCCTGGAGTCAGCCTGCAGGACCCTTCCTTTAAATTGCTACCTTCACTCTGGATTATGCATTTTACTTTTCATTCCCAGACCACCGCCCTCTCTTCGGTTTTGCTAGAGTCAAGTACTTGACCGATTCAAGCCTCATCCTATTCTCAGCTGTGGCTGCTGTGGCCACACTTACTTCCCTCACCCACTTCTGTGAAGTTGGCCCTGGGTTCTGTATTTCTTCCTTCGTTTTCTGCATAGATCTCTCTGGCCATCATTCTTTCAGCTGCCTCAGACTTTGAACTCCCATTCACTTTGCTCTCAATTAGCCCTAACTGAATTTCTTCCACCTGCTTCAGACTCTCTATTTTCCACAATTCCTTCTCATATCCTCCCCACCTGATGCTACCCAACAGAACCACGTGGCTTAAAGACAGGCTTGTAACCAACACATGTCTCACTCCTGCCTTCTATAGACTCAATAAAAAAAAACTGACCTGCCCATATAAATAATGGCAAGGCCAAGATTTAATAAAGTATAATTCTTCACCAACCCAAAATTCATCTTATCTAGAATTACATCAACCTGTTTCAAAAGTAATCAAGAACAGATAAAAATAGAAATAATATTAATTAAAAGACTAAAACTAATGCATAATACAATGAGAAACAATAGCGGGTGTCAAAAATATGTATACACATTTCATGAAAGGAAAAACTGCATTAAAATTGTAATAATATATACCAATAATAAAAAATGAATACAAGTCACACTGAGCACCTCGTACAATTTCAGAAGTCAAACATACATCAGTATTACAAATTTAATACAGTTTTAAGTGTGTTCGACTCTTTTGGCGCCCTCTGAAAGCAGGAAGCTAGTTTGCAGAAACACGGGTTAAAATCTTAAGCTTTCCCAAAGACGACCTGTAACTCTATCAACACATGAAAAGATGCTCAACTTCATTAGGCATTATGAACTATAAATCAAAAACACAACTGGATACCACCTGACATCCATCAGTATGGCATTTATTTTTTCAAATAAATAAATAGGGTTAGGTGCAGTGGCTCACCCCTGCAATCCTAGCACTCTGGGAGGCTGAAGCGTGTAGACTGCCTGAACTCATGAGTTCAAGACAAACCTGAGTCAGAGCGAGACTGGTCTCTAAAAATAGCCTGGCATTGAGGCAGGTGCCTGTCGTCCCAGCTACTTGGGAGACTGAGGCAAGAGGATCACTTGAGCCCAAGAATTTAAGGTTGCTGTGAGCTATGACACCAGGGCACTCTACCCAAGGCAACAAAATAAGACTATCTCAAAAATAAATAGGTCATCAAAAGACACAACCAACAGTAAAAGGGTAACCTACAGAATCAGAGAAAATATTTGCAAATCACAGATTGGCTAAGAAGTTTATATCCAGAATATAAAGGACTCCTGAAACTCAAAAACAAAAAGAAAATAACTTGATTAAAATATGAGCCACGAACTTGAACAAACATTGCACTAAAGATGTACAAATGACCAAAAAGCATATTAAAAAATGCTTAGCATCACTCATCACTATGAATACACAAATTAAAACATAGTGAGGTATCAGCTCACATCCATTTATAGGGTGTCTCCCATAAAAAAAACTGGACCCTTGGTACACTGCTGGTAGGAATATGAAATAATACAGCTGCTATGAAAAACAGAAGGGCAGTTACTCAAAAAAATCAAAAATCAAATCACCATACAATCTAGCAATTCCACAAAAGAATCAAAATCAGGATCTCAAAGAGACATTTGTACACCCATGTTCACAGCAGCATTACTCACAACCGCCAAAAGGTGGCTTCATGGATGAACAAACTACAGTGTACATACAATGAGATATACTCAACCTTCACACGGAGAGAAATTCAGACGAAAACTACAATAGCGGTGACCCCTGAGAACGTGACGCTAGGCGAAAGCAGCTCGTCACAGAAACATACACGCTGTGTGCCAGCACTGTTACGAGGTATCTTCAACAGTCAAGTTCATAAACACAAAGTAAATGGGTTGTGGCCAGGGGCTGGGAAAGGAGGAAAAATGCACAGAAAGTTTCAGTTTTGAACAGTGAAAAAATTCTGCAGACAGGGTGCACAACAATGTGACCAAACACTGCTGAACTGTATACTAAAAAATGGCTAAGATAATAAATTCTGTGAAAGGTATTTTACCACAAGGAAAATTTTAAAGTAAAAAAAAAAAAAACCACAACACACACAAATAACTGTTGATGAAGATATGGATAAATAAAACCCTTGCACAGGGGGGATGTAAACCAGCACAACCACTGCAAACCACATAGCATACAGAATCACCATCGGATCCAGCAATCCCAGTACGGACAAAAGAACTGACAGCAAGGATTCAGGTATTTCTATACCAATGTCCATAAAAGCACTCTTCACTACACACAAAAAACAAAGACAGCCTAACAAATAGATAAATACAACAAATTATCATTTAGCAGGGCTGGACGTGGTGGCTCACACCTGTAATCCTAGCACTCTGGGAGGCCAAGATGGATGGACAGCTTGGGCTCACAAGTTCAAGAACGGGCCATGCAGGAACAAGACCCCACCTCTAAAAACTAGCCGGGCGGGCGGAGACAAGAGGATCGCTTGAGCCCGAGTTCGAGGTTGCTGTGAGCTGTGATGCCATGACACTCTACCCAGGATGACAGTGTAAGACTCTGTCTCAAATAAAAATTATTTAGCAACAAAAAGAAATTAAATTCTGATACACAACGAACCCTAAAATATGGTAAGTGCAATAAAGCCAAATGCGTAAGTAAACATTCAACGATTCCACTTCTACATGGTAACTAGAACAGGCAAATCCTTAGAGGCAGGAAATGAAGGTTACCAGGGGCTGGGGTGAAGGGGAATGAAGAGTAATCGATACAGATTTTGCTTAGGATCATAAAAAAGTCTAGAGATGGATGATAATGAGGGCTACTTAATGCCACTGAATTGTACACTTCAAACTAGTTAAAATTCTGTTACATGTTATTTCATCACACACACAAGTCCAACTCCAACTTTCTATTAGTAAATCTAAAAAAATTAAAATTAAACAACTCAAATCTGATTAAGATTCAAAGATTTGCAGTCACAGAAAAGAAACAAACAAAAAAAAGACTGTACAATTCCAGCATCCTCAATAAAGTAAAATTCTAGCCCAGCAGGCCCTAATACACAAAGACCGCATCTTAAGCCTTCAGAAACTCTCTGGCTATAGCCACAGCCCCAGTTCCCACCTGGGCCACAGAGGGACACAGGGCACCACGGAGAACTCAGAACGGGAACCACAGAAGACTTCAAATTTAAAAGGGGATACAACACACTAAAAGCATCTATCAAGAACCATGACTATTCTTAAGATTTAGATTAATTCTAAAAAGAAGTCAGATGTTTCTTTTTAAATGAACTAAAAAAAAAATGACACTAATCTAACAAGTGGTCAAACACATAGATAAAAGAAATAAGGCTAGATGGGGGGGGAAAATCACAATTTTTTTGAGTTATATGGCACTAGAAATCCAGTATCTAAGAAGTGCAATAAAACCCAAGCAAATAAACAGAAAACTATACAAAGTCAAATTAAAATAAAATTGCTAAAAATCAATGCCATGAGAAAAATCATAAAGGCAGCCAAAAATACCCCCAACAAACTAAAGAAATAAAAGAACTGGAGACATCTCATCAAAAACAATGCAAGGAAGAATATACTGCTCATATAAAAAGATGACAACATATGTTCCTACACCCAGTGCAAATAACCTCCAAAAATGAAAACGAAACAAAGGCTTGACCAATCAGGTCATTAAATGCAAAACGTCCACATCTAATCGAAAGTTTAGTTTGTTATATTTCAAACAAGCCGAACAATTAATCCAAGTGTGTGTCTAAACTGCTGCCATAATTCTGCCATCTTTTTGATGTTGTTTCTGCCCAGGGCTGGGTTTGAACCCACCACCCCGGGTATATGGGGCCAGCACCCTACTCCTTTGAGCCACAGGCGCCACCCTGATTCTGCCGTCTTTTTAAAGGCAGCTTGTGTGTGCCAGCAGCAAAATATCCTGCAGAGCCAGTGGCAATGAAATCACAAAAGGCGTTTCCCACAGCTTGATGAGAACTGAGTATTTTTCCTCACAAACAGTGGAAGAAGTGGCGTCGGCTGGAGTGAGAGCTGGTGAACACGGTGCACACAGTTCCCAAGTCCAGCTTCTGTGGCTGGAGCGGCTTTGTTTGCTTCATCTTGGCATCCTCATCACTCCATCCAGCCGGGTGCAGGAGAATCGCTGTACTGGGCCACCCAGGTTCCACCAAGCTGTAGAGCAGCAGCGCCCAGCCTTCCCCACGCCGCAATGTATTCTCACTGTTACAAAGGGATCAGGGATCATGGCCCACAGGTGGAGAACCGCTGCCAGTGTAGACGGTGATACCAGAGCTGGACCTCCCACACGGACACCATTAGCTTTTTCTGATGGATACTTGGTTTGGGACTGTTTCACTCAGCACTTCAACTTTATCCAACTTGCGTGCTAAATGCTTGTGATGCCAAAGACTCATTTTCATCATATGGAATGATACAAGATATAAAAGAGGTTCATCTTTATGTCGTGACAGGAAAGAAAGGCAAGCTTCAGGACAGTTTCTCCTCCGGCATTCATTTTATTCATGCGGAGCCCACCTATCCAGCTTCCTTACCTTGCCAATTGGTTCCAAATGGTCCAGTGTTATTGGAATAGTAACGGCAGACCTTGCTGCTAATCCACGCTGAGGTTGAGATGATTCCCTTCCACTGCAGCTTTCAGCTCCTCAGTATCCACCTTGGGTTCAGATCGCCCACATGCCTCATTTTCAAGATTAAAATCACCAGGACGGAGCTTCTCAGCAACATACGGCGCATTCATTAGCCACGTCCTTCCAACACTTTGTTCATATTTCAAGCTGTTTGCACTGTGCTGGTTCCACGAGAGAAATCATATTCAAAACAACACAAATTTTTTACTTTCCATGGTTTCATAAAATTTACTCTATCAGTTTTTTGAAAGATAATCACAAGCCAAAATATGCACTTAAAAGAAAATGTAGGCCAGGCACAGTGGCTCACACCTATAAGCGTAGCACTCCGGGAGGCCGAGGCAGGTGGATTGCTTGAGCTCAGGAGTTTGAGACCAGCCTGAGCCACAGTGAGACCCTTCTCTAGCAACAGCCGGACACGGTAGTGCACACCTGTAGTCCCAGCTGAACGTGGCAGCATGAACCTGTACTCCAACTACCATGAGGCTGAGGCAGTAACCCAAGGAGAATGGAGTCACCATCATACCACTGAACTCCACCCTGGGAAACAGAGCAAGACCCTGTCTCAACCAGCTAACCAAACAACTAAAATAAATAAAACAAGTACGATCATCTCAGTAGACAGCAAAACCTGACAAAATTCAGCGAATAAAAACTCAGCAAACTTCCAACAGAATATTGCATAAAACATCCTCAAGCAGAGAAAGAACATCTATGAAAAACTTGTAGCTAACGTCCCATTAGATGGTGAAAGAATGTTCTGCCTCTAAGCCTGGGAACAATGCAAAACTGTCCTACATCAGCCACATGGACACGGCATAGCCCTGGAGTCCTAGACAGCTGAAATAAACCCAGAAACCAAACAGAATAAACTGTCTACAGACCATGCAAACACGTACACACACGTTCATAAATCAGTTATCCACCAAAAAAGCTGATCTTTGATGCCTAGGTCCTTCAAAAGGGAGAGGATGATCTTTTTCAACAAATGGTTCTGAAACAACTGGATATTTGCATACGAAAAAAAATATGAACTTCAACCTTTACTTCATACCACACACAAAAATTAAATGGTCTTAATTTTTAGGTCTAAACTCTAAAACTACTATAAAGAAACAGGATGAATTTTTTTTTAAGCATAAAAAGCAGAAATCATTTTTTTAATTATAAAAATCTAGACTTCATCCAAATTTAAAGGTTCTACTGCACAAAAAAAGGGAGTATTAAAAGGAATGGAAAACAAACCATGTTCTGAAAAAAAAAAATCTGCCTACTATAATTCTGACAAGACTTGTAGCCAGTATAAAGAAAAGTACAATTATATTAAGACATATAACTCAACATCTTAAATGAGAGAAATATTTAAAATATCACAGAAAATATATGCATGTCATCAAGAAATAAAAATTTAAAACACAAGGTGATACTTCCACACCTCAGAATGTAGCTCAGTACTACAATGAACAGCCAGGCACAGTGGCTCACGCCTGTCACCCTAGCACTTGGGCAGGCACAGGTGGGCGCATTGCTTGAGGAAAGGAGCTGGAGACCAGCCTGAGCATGAGCTGGACCCGTTTCTACCAAACACAGAAAACTCAGCTGGGCATCCTGATGTGTCCCCAGCTTCTCAGGAGGCGGAGGCAGGAGGATCACTGCCGCCTCGGAGATTAAGGTTGCTGAGAGCCAGGACGACACCACCGCTCTCTAGCCCAGGGACAGAGACTTTGTCTCAAACCAAAAATACTTGTGGCATACCCGAACAATGGAATGGTAACTCAGAAATAAAAAGGAACTACCTACCACCTCAGCAACAGGCTGGAAAAAGAAAGGAGGGAAGGAGGCAGGGAGGGAGAAAAGAAAGGGAAAGAATCCAACCCCAAAATACAGTGTGTGCATCACTTTCTATTTCTGCGTTAACAAATTAGCACAATCTTAGTAGCTTAAAACACAAATTTTTCCCCTTATCTGACATAGGTCTCATTGGGCTAAATTAAGGTGTAAAGAGGACCCCACTCCCGTGGGGAAGCTCATATGAGAAACCTGTTTATTTTGCCCTTTGCAGATTAGAGACAAAGTTCCCTGGCTCACGGGCCCCATCCTCTACCTTCAAAGCCAACCCAGGTGCACCTGTCTGACATCCTTCCGTCATCAGCAGGCCTATCTCCCTCTGACTCATGTTAGGGAGCTGCATGATTAGATTAGGCCTACCTACATAATGCACTATAGAGGACTACAAAATCTTGAACTTACTCTAAGGAATCAGCATCTTTTTTTTTTTTTTACAGACAGAGTCTCACTTCATCACCCTCGGTAGAGAGCAGTGGCATCACAGCTCACAGCAACCTCCAGCTCTTGGGCTCAGGTGATTCTCTTGCCTCAGCCTCCCGAGTAGCTGGGACTACAGGCGCCCGCTACAGTGGCCAGCTTTCTGTTGTAGTTTGGCCAGGGTGGGGGTTGAACCTGCCACCCTCTGTATATGGGGCCGGCGCCCTACCCACTGAGCCATAGGAGCTGCCCGGAAATAGCATCTTTAGTTCAAGCCGGAACACTCATAGGCACACCCCTCAGGCCACTTGGTGTGCTCACTGTGTGGACTTGGCGTTGCTGTCAAGGCTCTGAACTTAATCAGGTGTGTAAAATACAATCCCCTTTGCAGGGTAAGGTAAATATTCCCAGGCTCTGTGAGTCAATGCAGACATCTTTGAGAGACCGTTATTCTGCCCACCACAAAATGACCTAGAAATCCATTTACATGAGATTTTCGAAGGAGCAAGACTAGTCGGTGGTGTTAGCAAACCAGTGGTTGCCTGGGGTAGAGGGGAGCACGAAGCCGGCTGACTACCTGGGAACAGGAACGGAATCTTTGTGGTGAATTGTGGTTGTTATACACGTACACACATTTCCTTATTCAGTGAATAATAGTTCAAATGAATTATCACTCATAAGGCATGGCTCAATAAAGTTTAAATTCATAAATACTATCTTTGTTAAGTATCTGGTTTCATGTTAAATGTCCCCCCCAGGCTGTAATAGGTTCGCCCCTACTCTCCTCTCTCTTACAGTCCCGTGATGGCCGTTTTCACTAAACCAGTCTACATGACGAGATAGCATTTACCACTAGAAAACTAAACAGCTGTTACCACATTTCTAAAGAAAAACCTGTTGCAAAGTCTACCGTACACACAAGCCTTTATCCCACCCAACTCCCGCAGATGGCCATTCATCCTCACGGCACATTTCTAACTTCACACTATGAATCAGAGGCCAGAACGCGCTGCTGGGGTGCTGCTTCAGGAAGCCTGCGGACAGCAGCGGGCAGGGCAACGAGCCCGCCAGGCTGGCACAGGCGTGGTCGGGAACCAGCTGAGGGGCCTTCAGTACCGGAGGGCAGCACCACCAGCTTAAAAAAAAGGACAACCACTAACAGCCCTGAGGTTGTATCAACCCAGGAAATTACCGGAACTTTCCTCAAGTAGTACTAAATAAATACAATTTTTCTACGAGCAACTCAATACGCTCAAGAACAGGATCATCGATCCCAGGGTCACATATAAACTACTGAAGCCACTAAACGGACATGTTAGCTTGCAAAAAGCTTCAACATACAGACATCCTGTTAAAAGTTTTAGATCTCCTCCAATCCAAGTACTAACCAGGCCCAACCCTGCTTAGCTTCCAAGATCAGAGGAGATCGGGTGGCGCCTGGGGCTCAAAGGAGTAGGGCGCCTGCCTCATATACCGGTGACGGCGGGTTCAAACCCAGCCCCGGCCAAAAACTGCAAAAAAAAAAAAAAAAAGTTTTAGATCTCTTGTTATGAAATAAAATTTTAAAAAATTCTTCCTGTTCTTCTTACAATTCCTGTAGTAACAAAGATGTTTTTTACTTACACGGCCCTCAGCTGGATTTTCTCAAAGGAGAAATCCGCTCCTATCATGGGTTTAAAATGCTGAGCCTGATTCCTGATGCTGAAAAGTCACTCACTTCCAATTCTGAATGAACCAGTATCTTGAAATTATATCAGTTCTCTAATGCTAAAAAGATTACATCAAAAACTGTAACTAAATTACCACTTATAGCACCTTCCACAGTATACCTATTATAAAATAAGAACTCTTAAAATAGAGCATGTTTAACGCTGCTGTGAGAACTGTGTGATTAAAAAGAAAAACTATAAAAGTCAATATATATAATTTATACAAATAGCATCGTTAAGTCTGATCAAAGTAACTACTTGAAAACACCTAGACATAAAATTCTGATCGTGTTTTCAGCAGCGTGAATTCTTATACGCACGCTCTCTTCTTCTGTAAAGTATTTAAGCACCCCTTTCAACCACTAAAGACATCCCAGTCCATAACAGTGTAATGGGCATCCCAAAAAAAGTTAATAGCCAGTGCAGCAGTTCACTCTGCCGTAAGCCCACCCTCTGGTAGGCTGAGGAGTTTGAGACCAACCCAAGAGACACAGCCCCCACCCGTCTCTACTAACAATAGAAAAACTAGCGGAGCCTGGTGGCGGGCACCTGTAGTCCCAGCTACTTGGGAGGTGAGGCAGGAAGAGCCCTGGAGCCCAAGAGTTTGAGGCTGCTGTGAGCTACGACGCCACGGTACTCCACCCAGCGCGACAGAGTGAGATTGTCAAGAAAGAAAGAAAGAAGGAAAGGACAGGGTAGGGAAGATGGGAGGGAAGGGGGAAAGAAGGGGAGAGGAGGGAGGGAAGAAAGGTCACTAAATAACTGCAATCTGTGCTAGGTATCAAGAAGCAATACCAGACTCTATGAGACCAGGAAAGTCTAAGCAAGCAAGCAAGTAAAAAGTATGCCTCTGCCTCCACCTAAGTCCTGGCAAACACTGATGACAATAAGTTAAATTTAAATTTTTTGTTGTTGTAGTTGTCATTGCTGTTTTAGCTGGTTGCCCTTGGTATATGCGGCAGGCACTCTACCCCGAGCTACAAGCGCCACCCTTAAAGTTTAATTTATGTTTTTTTTGCGGTTTTGGCCAGGGCTGGGTTTGAACCCACCACCTCCGGCATATGGGGCGAGCATCCTACTCCCTTGAGCCACAGGCACGGCCCTAAATTTTAAATTTTTAAGACAAGCCATTCTGGCCTGAGTTTCAAGTCACTAGTTATATATTTCAGTAAGGACTCAACGTTTTTGTTTATGGCAGTAAAAGCATGTTTATCTGATCTGTTTAAAATTGTTTAAAGCTTTATCAATAAATAGCTTTATCAAGGTTTTTTTTTTGATACCACCACATTAATGCATATAACATCATAGTTTAAATCTAATCTAATGTAATAATATAATACAACATAGTGGCTGACCGCACAGCTAGAGAGTCCCATCTGCACGTCACCTCCTACACTCGTGACTTCATCTGAGAAGGGGGAGGAGCGAGCGAGCGAGGAGAGCTCTGTCCGGGAGGTCAGAAAATCGTGGTGACTAGAAGGGCTGCTGGGAGCCCTGTTTTGCTGCCTGTGGACCACGTAAGTATAACTCTAAAGAAATGTCCAGAACAGTGTCCACTGAGTCCGTAGTTCCCACTCTGCTTGCAATTCCAGGACACGCAGCTGCACCAGGTTTCATGAGGAAACATCCTAAATTCTCCTTTGTCATCAGGCTCCCAACTACTCTTTGCTACTAGAAACTCAAGAGTACTAAATCATAAAACATTCTGTAAAATAACAAACTTAAAATGTGTACAGGAGCACTAAACAAGCAAAGCCAGGTAATGCACACGGACACGGAGTACGCTGGGTTTTGTTTCCTTTTTGGAAGTTGGGTAAACGCTTGACACCCTTCATTTCCCATGTCTAGTGTTCTAAGCTGTTTTCCTGGATTCTCATGGTTCTGCCTGTTCCTGCTTTCCCCACTCCTCTGGTGGCCGTTTAGCTGGTCTACGTGCCCTTTGAGGATTCTTTTCCCCAAAACGCTGACTGAAGAAGATTTTTTACAAGCAACAGGCAAAGAGATTATTTCTTATACATTCCTCGCGCTTTTAGGTACACTGTGACCCAGTGAGGTCAATTCCATTTTTCAGTTAATACCACGCAGATGAAAGGCTGCGCTGAGCAGCGAGCGTGTGCGACCCCACAGAGAAGGCGGGGTCATCAAACCGCCATCAGCTCCAGACGGTTCTCCCAAGCACCGCGGGCCAAAGCTGTGAATGTTTGGCAGACAGTAAATAGTTCAGGTACGCACAAAGTAAAACGTGGATTTGTCAAATGGCCACACTTAAGGACCTACAAGGCCACCGTTACACCCTTGACAGCCACGCCACACAGCCTGGGAATGTGGACTAGGCCACGTCGGGCTCATCGCTCTGAGAGGCTTCCACAGTGACACATCGTCACAAACTGTCCCCGCCATTAAGCAACATGTGGCTGCGTGTACATACACATACACACAAACCATCATTACTGAACAAAACTAATATTCTCATTCCTTGTAAGCCAGGGCAATCGGGGGAAAAAATGCATTACTTTGATTTCACACTGTACTAATCAACTGAAATCAAAGTAACGCAAGAGAACAGAATCTGAGGTAGGATACACGGTCTAAAACCAGAATTCATATTACAATTCTTGTTGGCCAGCTAACATGTCAAATTAGTTGTTTCCTATAAATATACAACCAGCAACAACTACATGATGGTGGTTAGCAATTTCAGAGGAAAACTCCCAAACAATAGAGGGACGGTCTTTAACCTCTGAACACCAAATAGTTTGCGGGAAGGTGGAGAATCAGAAAAGTTTATGAAGATTCCTGAGGGTAAAGTAAAATACAGGCAGTTCTACATTTGCTAAGTCAGCTTAAGAGCTTGGCACCAAAGGCATTTCGTTCTTTTCTGGGTTCTATTAAAAAATGCCTCTTCCAATTCTTCATGGCAAATATATATGAAGAAACATACTGATAAGTCAAACAGTGAGATTCAGGTGAATCCTGAATGTGAAAAAATCCAATTTACTTCCTTTATGTTTTCCCTCTGTGCAAGTGTATATATAACAGAAAAAAATAGGTAGCTCCTGCCCACAATCCTAGCAGTCTGGGAGACTGAGGCAGAGGATCCCTTGAGCTCAGCAGTTCCAGACTAGCCTAAGGAAAGCAACCCCGTGTCTACTAAACATAGAAAAACTAGCTGGCTATTGTGTAGTCCCAGCTACCTGGGAGTCTGAGGTTGCTGTGAGCTGGGCTTATCCACAGCGCTCAGCCCAGGTGTCTGGAAAGAAAGGGGGTGGGGGAGGCAGAGAGAGGGAGGGAGGGAAGGGGCAGCGGGGAAGGGGCAGGAGGAAAGAAATCTAAAAGTATAAGATAAAAACTGTAAGTAATAAGAAAAAGGTATCAGTTTACTCAACATTTTTCCTATCTCAAGAGAGCGTCCTATATTTGATGGCATTTAGATTCATTAAAATACTGTAATCACAAAATGGTGATGGCTTTTCAAAAGTAAACCACAAAATCCAGAGACCAATTAGAAATTATGACAATTCTGAGCAAAATTTCTATTTGAAGTCTGCTTATTGTGATTTTTGCCAATCAAAAGTAAAAGACACATAAACAGGCTAAACAAACATTATTTGCAAACTCATACCATAATGGGCTAATTAACCTATTAAAAAAAACTCATACAAATCATTCCAAGATACAACATCCAGTTAAAAATCATACATCAACACCAGGCACATGAAAAGAACATCAATTGTCACCAAGAAAATTCAAATTATAACCACAATAAGATACAACTACACTCCCAGACAAATAGCAGAAACTAAAAAAAGTGATAAATACTGTTAGCAAAGCTCTGAGGCAAACCGAACCCTCAAACCTTTCCGGCAGACGTGCAGACTGGTCCTGCGCACCACCCCGCGGAGGACTCTTACCAGGACCTGACAGACACATACACCTGTACCCCACTACCCGTCAGTTCCACTTCTAATACACCAAAAAGGTGTTCGATACTTTAGAATGTGCACAGTAGTTTATTCAGAATAGCCCAAAGCTGAAAAGCCTAACGTCTGGTCATTAACAGTAAAATAAATAGTAGTAGTATTATATTCATATGTATATTATCAATTAAAAAAAAAAAAGAAAAAACCCACAGCACCTGCTTGACAGCCCCAGTGAGCACACACAGATTTACCTGAGTGAACTCTCCTGGGGCTGCCCAGGTCAATCCAGCCACTGCCTCTGTGGGGAGGGAGGAGCTGGGAGACCAGTCACACCTGGGGCCTCTCGCTGGCATGGTAGTTCCGTGGGAGTGTAACGTGTACATTAAAAAACCACGGGGGGAGGCGCCTGTGGCTCAAAGGAGTAGGGCGCCGGCCCCATATACCCGGAGGTGGCTGGTTCAAACCCAGCCCAGGCCAAAAAAACCTGCAAAAAAAGAAAAAAAAAAAAACATAGACGATCCAAATGAATAAAACCAGAAAAAAAATATATGTTGCAACTGTTGCCGTAGTAAGATAAAGGATCATTAGGGACTATAATAAAGTTGTTTAAAAAAAAAAAATGGGCACAACTAATTTATGCTAACAGAAATTAGAAAAGTGATCGCCTGAGGTGGTAAGAAGGGAAAACTAAAAACAGGGCCTGAGGGAACCTTCTGGGTGATGGAAATGTTCTAAGTCTTGACTGGAGCAGGTTAGATGGTCGGAGAAAAGCTGTCAAAACTCACCAAAACTGTACACCTAACATCTGTTCATTTTACTCGAAGTTAAGTTATACCTCAACCAAAAAAGGTTTCCTGATTTACAATAAAAAGTATGTACTTTACCTTGAGTAAATTATACCACAATAAAAAATGGCGGAAGAGTCCAAAATGAAATAGTCCACTAAAAAGAAATAGAATGACTCAAATGTATGAATGATTCAAATACATGAAAAGATTTCAACGTCATCCAAAATTAAAAACCAATCAGGACACCAAAATAATACCTTTACTACCAGATTAGCAGAGTAAAATATTTGGTAAAACTATTTTGGCAAGAGGGTGAGGAGAAAGACGGGCTCCCAGAAAGCAGGAGGCTGCACTGGCCGGGCCTCTGTGGGGTCAGCCTGGCGCGACCCCACTGATCACTCTGACCCCCAGCTCCACTTCGTGATCCTACAGACACAGGAAATGACATCAGTAGCAAGGACATTCACTGTAAATGGTGACACGGTGACAGCAACACAATGGAGTAACCCAACCATCTGTCCAGTGAAGGACCAGCTGAGTAAATTATTGACTACCCACACAAGAAAATGCCTGTCAGCCATAAAAAGAAAAAGAAAAGCTCTTCGTGTTGATGTGAGAAAATATAAAATACGTGTGGTAAAAACACCAAGATACAGCAAAGGGACTACTAGTACACTATTATTTGTGTTTGCTTTGTTCTGTTTTGAGACAAGAGTCTCACTGTCGCCCTAGGTAGAGAGTGCTGTGTGGACAGAGATCACAGCAACCTCAAACTCTGGGGCGTTGAGTGATCCTCTTGCCTCAGTACCCCCAGCAGCTGGGACAACAGGCATGCACCACCATGCCAGGCTAACATTTTTCTATTTTTAATAGAGTTGGGGTCTCACTCTTGCTCAGGCCGGCCACCTGCCGTGGCCTCCCAGAGTGCTGGGATTACGGGTGTGAGCCCCCGGGGCCTATTATTTGTGTTTAAAACAATACAGGTGATCCCTGGGTTGCGGTGAGGTAAGTTCCGACCTGCTTAGTTAGATCTGGTATGTGACTCAGATCCCAGATGAACGGCGTATGTGCAGTAGTAACGACGACACGACAGGGTGTCCCAGTCACCCAACGTAGCCGCACACAGGGAAAACGGGAAATTGCAGGTAAATGTAATATTTGCAAAATATTCGTTACAAAATATTTACAGAACATTCTCTACAGGTAGGCCACCTCTTTGTAAAATTTCTAATGAATATTTTGAAAATAAAGACACATTTAGCTACAATTTCCCATTTTCCCTACATATCGTACTTCTGGGACACCCTGTTTAAAGGCTTCCATGTGGTAATAATACAGTATAATATAATAATAATAATAATAATACCACCCTGGTACAATAAGGTACAGAAACTACTGGGCTCAGTCTTTTAATTCAAACACACAGAACATAAAAACAAACTTCTACAAAAACTTAAGGTAGGAGATGAAATTTCAAAAAATATTAGCAGTTAACACCTAACACTGCGTCAATGCCAGCTTAACACAGATGTTTCATTCATTTTGATCTTGTAACAAAATCAATAATAACCTTTCCATTTCAATAATCAATCTATTGTGTTGCTTAGCAATAATTGATGCTTTCATTAGAGGACTGCCTTTCACATGTTCCATTATTCTCACTTTATCCTTTGTAACTGTCCAGTCCTCCAGCCACTGAAGCCTGCCTCTCTCCCAATTAATGAAGGCACCTGGCCTTTCTCCCAGCACGTCATTATTTCTCCTTTCAGGTCTCTGGGATCACCTTTCCCTTTGCTGACGGCTCACCTGGACTGCAGTGGACGCTTGCTTCGGAGGCACGGTCATGAGAGCGAACATAGACTCACCAAATCGAATAAAAGGGTTAAAGCCAAAGGGATGCTGTGTATAAACAACTACATAAACAATGAGACCAGCCAGTAGCTAGGCCAATGAACCACTTAAGCCAGGCGGGATTGTTTCTGTGCCTGAAAGAAACTAGCTCCCCAATAACTAGTTATTTAATTAGGAATTAGCATCAGTATAGAACGCCTTAAGTCAGCCAAGCAGGGTTAGCAGGAGACGGCCTGCACAAGGGGAAGGGTATAAAGCAGACAGGTAGCACGTCATTACTTTTCAGAGAAAACCGATGACAACGGTTGGCTTCAGGAAAGTAACTTGGTGCCTAGCGGGTGAGGGTATGGGGGAGACAGAATACTTCTGAATTTTGAGCAACGTGAATATATTACCTAGTCAATCAGCTTCAATTCCAGTATATCACTTGCTATACACAATCTGAATTAAATAAGTTTTGCTGGCTTACACTTCATAAAAAGTACCAATGGTCTGAATTTGTTATTACAACTGAAGGTTAAAAACATAGCACTACTCACGCTGCCCCAAACACATTCCCATGATGTCCCTGAAAATCGTTTGGTTTTTTTTTTTTGGATCAGAGAATTAACAACAAAAAAATAAACTATAAAGAAAGCCAAGTAGATTATATAGCCTATTCAACCACAGTCTATCTTCTAAATGCATATACTCAGAAACATGCCTTAAATAGCTAAACATCTCCAAAATCCACGTGGCAGAGTTCAGTAGAATGCATCATTATGGCTTGGTCAGGTAAGACTCGCCGACTAGACATGGAAAACCATTCATGTTTAAAATTTCTATCATGTTTGCTATCAGAACATTCTTCCTGCAAGGACCCCCAAGTGGCCCATAAACTGTTAAAAGCCTGGATGTCGTCTTTCATCTAGCACCACTTATTTCCAGATTACTTCTGCTTTTTAACCCTACATCTTCTAGAGCTGGGCTGTATACAGATTATGAACTACAAGATTATGCTATCTCAAAATTTTAAATATTCTGATGTTATAGAACAAAATATATTTTTACTTTAAAATATTTTAAACATGTTGGAGTTTGTTGAAAAGGTTTCCTTTTTTTCATTTTTTTTTACAGTGGCAAAAAAGAAGTATACTGATAGTATAATTTTAGTAAACCTTAATGACTTCCTCCCTTTCAGTACACAAATTTGTTATAAAGTATTAGCTAATGCAATAAGAAAAGGACTGATGAAAAAATAAAGCACAAAAAGTCTTTAGGGCAGTGAAGATTCTCTGTATGACACAGTAATGCTTGGTCAATGTCGTATCTGTACAAACCTAGAGAAAACACGCACTGAGAGGGAAGCCCTGGGGGGCGTGACGTGACGTCATGTCGGTGGCCAACTGTGACACGCGTGCCCTGCAGGACGGCATGCTGATGACGGGGGAGGCTGTGCGTACATGTGCAGTGCAGAGCGGACGTAGGAATTGTGCTGTGAACCTACCACTAATCTTCAAAGATTGCCTTGAAAAAAGAAATTGTTAAAAAACAGAAACATCATTACAAATTTTGCAACTACAACTCTTACACAGGGTGTTCCAAATGACAGCCGTAAAGTCACCATAGAAGGTCTGACAATAAAGTTTGGAAATTCATCCTAGAACAAGTGCCGCAGACCTCACTGCTCAGCAGCGCCGTGCTCCCCTTCACAGGCCCACCCTGGGGAGCTGCGCACCTGCCCCGCAAAGCAACTCTCAGACGTCTTCTGGAATGGTCACCAGGGCGGCCTCTTATTACCCTTGATGTCCCGAATGTCAACAAAATCTCTTCCTTTCCGGCTGGGCGTGGTGGCTCACGCCTGTAGTCCCAGCGCTGTGGGAGGCCGAGGCGGGTGGATCTCCAGTGCTCACAGAGTTCGAGACCAGCATAAGCCTGAGTGAGCCAGAGTAAAAGACCCGTCTCTACCACCAGGGAAGAAGACTGCGGGCGTTGTGGCGG
>CAUYRH010155542.1:0-20715 GCA_963574655.1 Perodicticus potto | reverse complement strand
TAGTAGGGCTGAGTACATTGGATACTTTTTCTTCCATTCTTGAGATACTTTGCTAAGAAGAATATGTTCCAGTTCCATCCATGTAAACATGAAAGAGGTAAAGTCTCCATCTTTCTTTAAAGCTGCATAATATTCCATGGTATATATGTAGCACAATTTATTAATACATTCGTGGGTTGATGGGCACTTGGGCTTCTTCTATGACTTAGTAATTATGAATTGGGCTGCAATAAATATTCTGGTACAGATATCTTTGTTATAAAGTGATTTTTGGTCTTCTGGATATACCCCCAGTAGAGATAATGCAGGATCAAATGGCAAGTCTATTCTTAGATCTCTAAGTATTCTCCAAACATCCTTCCAAAAGGAACGTATTAGTGTGCATTCCCATCATCAGTGTAGAAGTGTTCCCTTTTCTCCACATCCATGCAGTTTTGATTTGCATTTCTCTGATTAAGGATGGTGAGCATTTTTCCATGTGTTTATAGGCCATGCACCTGTCTTCTTTAGAGAAGTTTCTCTTCAAGTCCTTTGCCCACCCTGAGATGGGATCACTTGTTCTTTTCTTGCTAATATGTTTGAGTTCTCTGTGGATTCTGGTTTTGTGTGAAGTTTGCAAATGATCCCCATATTATTTTGGTGGATACTTTTTGCACTGCCTTAGAATTGTGGTAAGAAACCAATTTATCTTCTAGAAACTGAGGTTCAATTCTGTATGATGCCCTATGGTGTACACTTAAAATTACAAAGACACTGGAGACAGAGTCCTGAGCACTAACAATAAATGAGAGAGTGGGGACACCAGTGAGATTCAGAAAAAGATGACTAAAGATACAAAGTAATTGGTGAAAAGAACATTTGTACATTTGCTAGACTATAAATTGAATTGTCAGAGACTTAAATACTAGTTATACCCTTTCCCAGTTTTGTAACTTGGAATTTTAATCTCAAATGTATAGGTTGCTGTGAAAATTTAAATCAAGCTTTATCCAGGTTCAAGAAAAAAATAAAATAATACTTGGAAAAGGGAGAAGTAGCATGAATACATTTCTTAGAAAAAAAGGATTACTTGGTTACAGCACAGATTCATAACCCGTAGTCTTATTTCTAAAGATGTATGTTGTTTTGACATATATAAAACTTGATTTAAAAAAGTCAAACTTATAAGCAACATTGGGAATGAATATATGAGATTATACAACAAAGCAAGTAGTTTATGATCCTTAAATAGACATAAGCTATGTGTTAAACAACCATAGTGACACAAATAAAAGGAGAATAATTTTTAATTTAATCCATATACATAATTTTTTTCTGGCAATATTAACTTGTTGTAACAAGTTAACTTTATATCCACATAAAATAGTACATTGGTAAAGCTGTGGTTATAAGTCTATAACTATTCTGTGATAGATCACTACTCCGATGTTTGACAAAAAGCCTCTTTTATTTATTTATTTTTTTATGTCCCTCTTTTCAAAAATCCTCTTTTAAGCAACATTACCTATCTCAAGCTTTGTAAATATTTGTTGATATAACCTCAATGAAAAGACTAGTGGTAGTGAAACGTAAGATAGCATAAGCTACTGGAAACTTAAGATAAAATGAAAAATAGAAAAATATATCAAGAACTTTAATAAAACCAATGGTAGATTTGATGTGTGAAAGTCTGTATCTATTTCAAATGTTTAACACTGAGTCTCCTTGTATTTCTAAAGTATTAGAGTTTAGAAATTCAAGACATATAGTAAGAGAACAGGGAATTTAGTTCATACTTGTAAGATTCAAATTATCTCCCACATATTTTAAATAATACAAGTTATTTAAATTACTGGCAATTCATTTGATGATCTACTATTCAACACTAACATGTTTGGTACAGCTGTCTCATTCTATGCTTGTTGCACAAAGAAGTAACATCTGGCTATTTAATAAAAAGTAAGAAATAATTGGACAATATCCTTTACGAAAATATATTTTTTAACTTCAAATAAAATTTCACTGCAAAACATAGATTTTTTTTAAAACTCTAGGGAAATTAACTACTTTGGCCAAGCAGAGTTATACATAGCTATATCTTTTGTTATCTTTGTACTGTAAGATCTAGATTTTGCTCATGTGACTATATCTGGGAAGTGTATCTTTTCTCAGGTCACATAAAAAGAGGTATCTGTGGGCAGCACCTGGGGCTCAAAGGAGTGAGGCACTGGCCTCATATGACGGAGGTGGCATGTTCAAACCCAGCCCCGGCCAAAAACTGCAAAACAAAACAAAACCAAAAAAAAGATAAATATCTGCTTAACAAGTCAGTATACAGATGATGATCAGAACCAAGTGCAAAATTTGAGAAACTATCAAATTAGACTTGGCATAAGAGTTAATTTCTAGGATAAAGAAGGGAAGGTTAACAAGAAACCAAGGATATTCTGAGTCCAAGATTTCAGTTTTTTATGTAATAGATAATTTAATTCCTTTTTAGGGGACTACTTTCAAAAATTAATAATTTCTAGATGCATCACAACAACAATTTTTCAGTTACAAATGTAAATTGTTGTCATCTCCCTTTATGGAATTTGTACAGCCAAATGTAAATTGTGGTGTTTCCCCCAAAACTTAAATTGTAACCCTTGCACATGCAAAATCAAACCCAGATATTTGAAATGTTGCACAAAAAAAAAAAAAAAAAAATCTCGTTAGCAGAGTTTTTTTTTTTTTTTTTTTAAGAGAAAGAGTCTCACTTTGTCACCCTTGGTAGAGTGCTGTCACGTCACAGCTCACAGCAACCTCCAACTCCTGGGCTTAGGAGGAGTTGGAGGTTGGAATTCCTTTGCCAATTTTCTTCTTGGAGTTGGCTTAGGAATTCTCTTGCCTCAGCCTCCCGAGTAGCTGGGACTACAGGTGCCCGCCACAACACCTGGCTATTTTTTGTTGCAGTTTGGCTGGGACCGGGTTTGAACCCACCGCCATTGGTAAATGGGGTCAACACCCTACTCACTGAGCCACAGGCACCACCCTAGTAGAGCTTTTTGAAACTACTGAAACATAACTCACAAATCTCACTCATACACTACTCATCTACTATGCAGGTGTCTGAGACTTGACTTGGAGAAGTAAACTGATCTCAAATGCCTAGTTCATTTCTTTTTACTTACCTAATTTTAACATGTGTACATCAATATCTCATGGTACTGATTTCCTTGGGTACTCGGGTACAATTCTTTGGCAACACTGTAGTGCTCTATTTATTTAAATAGAATGAGGGGAAGGCCGTATTATATACCTCTAAGTATCCTTCACAGATTCTAACTATAGTTAAAGCACATCCATTATTTCAAGAATGAAAGAGAAAAAGAGAGGAATACAAAAATGAAAGTGTTTGACCAGGATTAAGACAAAGAGAGGGAAGAGGAATTTAGGAGGTAATAGAAGGAAGAAGAAATAAATGAGGAAGTGACACAAAGAATAAATGAAAGAAAAAACTGCAAGTTAAAAAACAAGAGTGAGCATAGTGGCTCATGCCTATAACCCTATCACTTTGGCAGGCTACAGTGGGAAAATCACTTAAAGCCAGGAATTCAAGACCAGGCCAAGCAACAATCATAGTGAGACCCCCTCTCTACAAAAATGATAAAAATTATCCAGGCAAGGTGCTCATGTCTGTAATTCCAGCTTCTCTGGAAGCTGAGGCAGGAGGATCACCTATAGACCCTATAGGTGATCACAACACTCTAAAATCTTTATGGGATGGAGGGAGAACATTCAGAAGGGTCTAGTTTCAGTAATGGGATATAATTAGCCCTAGACTAAACACATCTTAAAAACAGAATCAAAATGATCAGACTACCTCCAAATAAATTAAATATATTTGCAGAAAAGAAATATCCAGCATCAACAAGGTAAAATTTACATTATCTGGTATCTTGTCCAAAACTGTCAGGCATATAAAGGAAAATAAAATACAAAAGAGGAGAAAACTCAATAAATCAAAATCGGTCTAGAATTGACACTAATATTGGAATCATCAGACAAGAACTATTTATTGGTTATTATGGCAAAAAGTTAAGTAGAGAAATTTTTATGTGTGTGTGTGTGTATATACATATATATACACATAATATATACACATATATATAACATGTATACACATATACACACATAAGTTGCTCACCCAAGGGACTGTGTGTGTATGTGTGTGTGTGTATATATATATATATATACACACATAACATAAATTGCTCAACCAAGGGACTGTGTGTGTATGTGTATATATATACACACACACACACATATATATACATAATATATATGTATACACATACACACACACACATAAGTTGCTCACCCAAGGGATTGTGACAAACTGATCAATGGAGGTGGTAAACATAAGGAACTAGGCCTACTCTAGTGGTATATACCATTTTCATAGACTGGACATATACCACATGAATATACAATGTATATACATGGAGAGAGGTATATTCATGTGGTATATGTCCAGTCTATGAAAATTAGGTTAACTTAAGGAAATGGTCAATGTAGCAAAGTGAATACATTAGTAATAACATGGCACAAAACATCATCTTGCCAAGGTCTGGGCAAACTTCGACTTTCTTTTGCTTTTGTTTACTGGTGAGACCATTCAGGATCATTTTTTGCACACACCTTTCTCATGCCAAGATTTTCAGTAAAGATTTTCCTGTTTCTCTACTGATGTTTACTTGGTCTTCTATGTCACTAACAGTTAGCCAGTGATTTTGTCACAGAATTTGATGAATTTTTGCACTGTTTTCATCAGTTCAGCTCATTCCTGGCCACCTTAACCTCTCTTTATTAGTAACACTTTCTCTCTCTCTCAGAAAAATGTTTAGTCCATTCGTACACTGCCACTTTCTTGATGGAATTATCCCCAGAAACTTGGAATAACATGTGCCTGATTACACTTCCACTCTTTCCAAGTTTAGCAAGAAATTGCTAAACTTGGAATGTTAGTTCATTGCCCAATTCAAGCTCTAATATTCTCACAGTGACACACAAAAACATACAACAACAATAATAAATGCCACTGAGAAAGACACCACCATATGTTCACATGAACACATCTGTTAGACATTGAATTGTTTGAACAGCACTTCCAAAGTTAAGCACATGGTGGCAAGTTCGTGAACTTATCAGTCTATACACACACACACATACACACATGGTATGTATATATGTATATATTATGTCCAAATTTAACTTCTGAGAATAAAAACTACCATATGAGATGACAAATATATAGTATCAGATTATTGGCAAATGAGACATTGCAGAAGAAAAGATTAGTGAACTTGAATACATAGCAATAGACACGGTTCAAAATGTAACACAAAAACAAAACTTTAGGTTTATAGCATATATCTTTAAAGAAGAAATGGTGCATTGGTGAGCTGTCAAGCATCAAAAGCTCTTATATATGTAATTGTAGTCACCAAAGAGAAGAAAAGGATGCATCAGTCCAATATTTGAAGAAATAATTTCCCTCAATTTTCCTAAAAATTTAATAAACCTTAAACATGGGAATCATAATAAAAACCATACTAAGCCACTTCACAAAAGCATTGCTCAAAGTCAGCGACAAGAAAACATTTAAATGTTTAAGAAAATTTTAATAAATAAGGCAAGTTAAGTAAAGAAGGAAAAAAAGGATAAAAGTAACAGAGGATTTCTTACCACAATTAATGTAAGTAAGACAGTGCATGCAGTATTATATTTAAAGTACTGAAGCAACCTATCTCTCAATTTAGAATGTTATGCAGAATGAATATATCTTTCAAAAATAAAGGTGAAATGAAGGCTTCATCAGATTTAGAAACAGTGAAAGAATTCATTATACTCAAACCAGCCTTACAAAAGATATTAAAGAAAGTCCTTTAGGTAGAAGGAAATTAAAAAAAAAAAAGATGCCAGATGGAACTGGGGGTACAAAAGAGGTGAATAACACTGGAAGTAATAATGACAATAAATACTATCTGAGTGGGCTTCACGTTACATACAGTTTTTTACAAGGTAAATAACAACATTTTTAAGCAAAATAATAATGTAGTGTGGGGTTTATGTTATATAAAAGTAAAATGAATGACAATAGCATAAATGTGCGAGTGGAGAAGAAGAGCAATATTAATGTAAGATTCATGTGTTATGCATGAGGACATACAGTATTATTTGAATATAGTCTGTGGTGGGTTCAGATATATGCTATAAACCTAAAGCAATTGCTAAAATAACAAAAAGAGTTGTAGTTAAGTGAACAATGGATATAAAATAGATAGGTTTAAAATGCTTTTAATCGGAAAGAAGGAAGAAAAAATAAAATGGAAACAAAGAATAGATAAGATGTATCAAAAATAACAAGGATTTTAAAAAACTAACCATATCAATAATCATTAAATGTAAATGGCCTAAATATTCCAATTCAAAGAGTTGTTAGATTAGACGGTCTCAACTATATGCTGCCTATGAGAAATATATTTTCTCCTAAAGACACAAATTAGTTCAAAGTAAAATATATAAAAAGATGTATCTTACTAAAACTACTTAAAAGAAAGTAGAAGTGACAATATAATTTAATATAAGATAAAGTATTTTCAGAGCAAAGAATATCCCCAGGACTAAGTCATTCTATAATAGTAAAGAGGTCAATTCATTATGTAGATATCTATCACCATACTGAACATTTTATACCTAACAACATAGCTTCAAAAACACTAGTAAAACTGGTAGGAGAAAAAGGCCAAAGAGACTAAGACAAATCTGTAATTATAGTAAGAGATTTTTAATACTCTTAACCCCCTTTTAATATTCTTAAATGACAGAAAAATCTGACAATCAGAAAAGATATAAGAAATTTGAAAACATTTAAAAATATTAGTTGATGGAAGTAACAGGCAGCTTGTATATTTCATACAGTTCACTGGACAGTACAACTAACAAATTTTCTGCTTTAGAGAAAACAAGGAAGATATTGTCTCATCCCCCCCCCCCCAGTTTTAATTTAGTTACGAAAACATTATACGTCACAAACTATAATCAAAAAAGAAGCCGAAGAAATTAATAATTTGAGTACTTAAAAACAAGACTTTTGCAAATCAAGATAAAATGCTGATAAAACTTTATATTAATACTTGTGATTATCATATATCTCAATAAGCTTGCAAAGAGATCAACAAAATATTTCATTCTATTGTTAAAGCAGCCCACAACAAGAAGAATGTTTAATATAAAACATAAGATATTTATGTTTTTATTTCAATATGTGAACACTTTTATCATCTCATATTTTGGAAGTCAATTATTTAGTTTTATTAGATTATTCTAATTCTTCCATGAAAGTTTTTCTGTTTTGTAGCTTTCTTTAATATCACTGTACCTGGAAATTTGCCAGAGAGAACAATCATTTGATATAATTAATGAGGAAGTTAACCTGTTTGTCATAAATTGACCATCATAAAAAAGATTAATCATCTTACTACTGTTGGAAACAAAAGGAACCATAATAAATTCTAAAAATAAAATGAAAACAAGCATAGTATGAGGGTAAGTTTGGACACAGAAAGTCTATAGAAGTTCAGTTTTCAACTTATGAAAGGAAAATGAATTTTCTTAATTCCTAAGAGAAAATTTGGTCATCGTACATTTCTGAAAAAGTATTTTTGGAAAAATTTTGATGATTTAGCTTACTATTGTAATGCTTGCAATCTATTTATTTCAAACTTTCTATAATTTCATTCAGAAACTTGGTAGAGAAGTTAGAATGGCCCTAAACGAACTTTGAAACAGATATTCAACTCCTAAAATAGACAATTTTATTCATGAGTTTACTATCAATTTGAGTTAAACCAAAGATACAAATAATACATACTGTAAGATAATATCTCTGTCCAATATTAATGTTATATGTATAGGTGTATGTAAATACATATACATAGATCTATACATCTGTCTATCAAACTGTATATTCACATACCTACCTATATGCAACTGGACCACAATAAGCATTAAAGTCTCAGCTGCTCTGAGAGTACTGATGACTTACTAAACTTAGAGATTTTAATACTGGCAGTGGCACCGAATTAAAGAGACAAAGCTTTGAGCAGTTCAATGTGGGCATAATACTACAAGAAGAAATGACTCTCATCTTCTATGAGAGTTTAGACCAGAAAAAATAATGAAAGCAGGGCGGCGCCTGTAGCTCAAAGGAGTAGGGCACCAGCCTCGTATGATGGAGGTGGTGGGTTCAAACCCAGCCACAGCCAAAAACTGCAAAATAAATAAATAAATAAATAATGAAAACAAAAAAAGACAAAGCATAAATTTCCCTTTTCATACCAGCTCCAGGTTCATTTGGGAAAAGCAAAAGTTTCCTTAAGAATTCATAACATGCTTGATTACAATTCAAATCTCTCTCTCTTTTGTATTTCTAACCTATATCCTTATGGTCTCAGAAACTTTAAGACATATCAACAATATTTTTGGAGTCAAACAGTTCCCTAAAAAATTAATGGAACCTAAAAACAGAAAATATTCCAAGAATCCAGAAGATCCAGAAGTAAGAAAAGTTCAAAAATATTAGTGACCTCTCATCAGAAACAAAACAGGAAAGAACACAGAGATAGCAGATATTCAGTAAAATACAAATGTAGAAATACGTGTAAGACTGGAACAACATTATCAAACATATTTGAGTACTTTGTATTTTTTAGATAATTACAAAACATTACCTACACTGGATGATGTGAGAATGCATATTATTCTCAGTGCATTATAGAGTCAAGAAATAGTCTCACATCTACATGGACAACTGATTTCTGGCATAGGTACAAAGATAATTTAATGGAGAAATCCATTTCAACAACTGTAGTAGATGCAATTGAATACCCATAAAGAAAGAAAGGAGGCAGAAAGGCAGGCAGAAAAGAAGACAGGCAAGGAGGGAGGGAAGAAGAAAGGGAGAATACCTCCTTGTCTTCCTAGCGGTAGTCTGTGTGCCTGCACTGCAGGGCTGTGACTAAAGTGAGCCAAAGAAGGAAAGAAAGAAAGGGGGTAAAGAGGGAGGAAAGAAGGAAGGAAGGAAGGGATGGACCCCTTCTTGTCTTTCTAGGAGTAGTCTATGTGTCTGCACTGCAGGGCTGTAACTAAGGTGAGACTAAGGATTCTGGAAGGAAAGATTGAAGGAAGGAAGGAGAAATAAATTTTGTCCACAACTCCATGCCATGTGTAAAAATTAACTCCAAATGGACATTGCTATAGTTTAAATGTACTTCCCAAACTTCCTATGTTGGAAACTTAATTCCCAATATAGCAGTGTTAGAAGGTAGAACCTAATATGTGGTTATTAGGTCATGATGGTTCTTGCCTCTTGAATCAAATATCATTATGGACGTGGGTTTATTATCTTGAGAGTGGAATTTTTGTAAAAGCAAATTTGGTCTCATGGTCTCCTACTGTTCTGTTATCCTTTTGATTTACACTGTGGGATGATGCAGCAAGAAGGCCTTCATCAGATGACTCTGGATAACCCAGCCCCTAGAACTATAAGTAGTGAATGCATTTTCTTTATATAGATTACCCAGTCTATGGAATTCTGTTATAGCAATATAGAACAACTAAAACAGACATATACTTAAATCTAAAAGGTTGAAAAATAATAACTTTTTTTTACAAACATGATATAAAATCTTTGTGATCTTGTGATAGGTATAAAGAGAACAACAATCCCTCAATACAGTAGAACAACAATATGATTAATGGCAGACTTCTAATCTGATATAATGAAGGCCAGAAAGCAGTGGAATGACTTTAAGAAAAATAAAAGAGCAGAAATTCTACATCCAGAAAAATTAGCCTTCAGAAATGAAAGAGAAAAAAGACATTTCTAGACAAAGACTAATGAAACTCATTACTAGCAAACTTGCCTTTCAAGAAATATGAAAGGAAGGCTTTAAAAGAGATATTCTCAATAACATTTTATAGCAACAACTCTGGTTTCTGCTTTTTATTTTCCCCTAAAAGTTGTATGTCTGGACATATTAAATTAATAACATCTCTCTCTCTTACAAGATTTTAGCTGATGTCTCTACTCAGTTCATTACTATTGTTATTATTTTAAACTTGTCTTCTTGGGAGTAGTCTATGCATCTGCACTGCAAGGCAGTGTAAGTAAGGTGAGGTAAGTAAAGTGAGACAAGTAAGGAACCTTGGGACAAAAATTTAAGGAAGAATTTGGTGTCAGTATGGAGCAAGTACAAGACTGGGTGTTGGGTTTATGTGTGTAGTTTGCATAGTCTACTCAAAGTCATGCAGCTTCCAGTCTGCCCTGGTTTACTTTCTGCTGGAATCTCTCATGTGTCCTTTGCATGTGTGTCTAGCATCATGTAAGCCAATAATGTGTAGATATCAAAAACAATATCCAGTTTTTGATGCAAATTTGCCAAGGCTCTATTCCGCAAGGCATATTTGGAGTATATATTAAGCTGGTTTGCAATAATCTCACCACCTCTCAGATCTTCCAATCTAATTCCTGGTGAGTGTACTACTCTGCTGATCACCTTAACCGGGACTGCAGTCTTAGTCTAGGATATCTTTAGGCCTCTTTTTTCTGCTGGGTTTAGGTTTTCTGCCTTATACTCCAAATTAATTGATCACTATTGACCATCAAAGCTTCTGTTTTTGTCAGATTGCCCTCTCTGATAGAATCACTACTTAGTAGGATGACTAGACAAAGGGAGTAGCTCCAAGCAAGAATGCTACAGACTTCCACTATTTCTGCCTGAAATTTAGTAGTTTCTCAGTTTGTCTTATGCTTTTGGCTGAATCCCAGAGCATGGGTGGTTGCTTGGGCAGTTTTGCTTACCTATGTTAATTACTTTCAGGAAGAGGATTTGTGAACCTTCTCACTCTGACATCCAGAAGCATCCTGCCTTATTTAACCATTTGGGGCAAACTTTCTTCATGTGTAAATTGAGCCTACTGCTGCTTAATGTGCCAATCTCACAGAATTTTTATGGGGATCAAATGATATATTTATAATTATGATAGCTAGCATTTACTGATGGCCTTCTTACTACCAAAATGTTTTCTGGGCTTTTACAATATTTTACACTATTTAATCCTCAAAAACTGCATGGCTATATGCAATAATCATCTAATTCTAGAGATTAGAAAGCTGAAGAAATTGAGAAGCTAACTTGTCTAAGGACACACAGCTATTGGTACATGTATATTGTGGAATACTATTCAGCCATTAAAAAGATGGAGACTTTACATCTTTTGTATTAACCTAGATGGAGGTGGAGCATCACAAGAATGGAGAAGCAAGAATCCAGTGTACTCCATTCTAATATGAAGGCAGTAGATGATCTAATACAAGTGCTAGACAGGAGAATGAGAAATGGGGAGAGGGGAGGAGAGAAAGGAATGGGGTGGGTCATAGTGTATGACACACCTCTGTGGGACACAATTACAAGAGGGACTTTACCTAACAACTGCAATCAGTGTAACCTAATTCTTTGTATCCTCAATGAATCCCAAACAATTTTTTAAAAATTTAGTAAGTATTAGAAACAGTTAAAAAAAAAAAAAGAAAACAAAGGAGGGCAGCATGTGTGGCTCAAAGGAGTAGGGTGCCAGCCCCATATGCGCTGGAGGTGGTGGGTTCAAACCCAGCCCCGGCCAAAAAAAAAAAGGAAACACAGAAGAAGAGAAAGGATTCAGACACAGTGCATGACTCCCACATTTCATTATCTGCACTGAACTGTATGAGAATAGGGTATTCATTTTCTTGTCATTCAAATTATATTCTGTCCTCTAGATATTTACAGGACTTGTCAATCATTGATTTACCTAATGGTTTCTTGGTGTCTGTATCAGCTCCATGTCTCAGAGTGGATAACCTATGAGTATAGAACCAGAGTTTGCAGCACAGAGGACAATAAGCCAAAGAGATTTTGATTAGGAAACTGAAAAGTCATGGCATAGAAATCACAGAGCAAGAGAGCACATGGCCTGTCTGGTTGTCATTTTAGTCATGTGATTTGTTTCCCTTTGGGGATGGTCAGAGTTTGTGAGTCATCTCCAGTCAGATGTCTAAAACTTCGTTCTGAGAGGCAGGTCCTTTGGTGTGTTGACATTTTTTTCTTTCCTATTACTGGATCTTCATGGTTGAGAACATATCACATAGTGTCTTATTTTCTTATCATTGTTTAATGTTTTACTAAGGTTAACATATGTGCAGAAAGGCTATCAGTGGAAGGAATGCAAACAACACTCATTTTGCAAAGTCTGGGTGATAACATGAAAACAGTACTCATAAAGGTAGATAAAACACAGAGAAATAATTTTCTCACCTTATCAGCATGTCATGGTTTATTTCCATTCATAGTCATATGGAGCACATGCAGTTGAAGCTTCATGTGACCTACACAACTATACTCTGAATCTCTTGCAGTAAGAGGTGTTCACCCTATTCTAATTTGCCTCCCTTATGTCAGCATAACGTCTGGCACAAAAAAGGTGACTGTTCTTTATTTCAAATGCTACCAATTTCTGTTTTTGAAGCAAATGTCAGGTTGGGGAAAATGCACCAGTCTTGAGATTAGATATGACTGAATTTTAAAGCATTTCTGGCTTCAAGTTAAAACCACTTGGGCTCTATAATAGTGATGCCTGGGAGTGTGCACCCCTACAGTTATGCAGCTTGAGTTGAACTTCGACTCTTCTACCCAGTAGCTCTGTAATATTGGCTTAATCCTGTTAATTCCCTGAGCCTTGGTTTTATCAGTTTCCTAACCCATCTTCCAGAATGTTTGTAAGAATTAAATTATATAACATTTATAAATTTTAATAATAGTAAATGCAAAATTACTATATGATTATTAATTACTGTTGTTTTGCTAATTAAGACATATTCAAATTTCATGCATATTTTACAATAGATAGATCCTAATAATAATGCTTGCTGTCAAAGAAGATTATATTAACATCACTCACACTGAGACCCTCCTAATGATTTTGTGTATAATTTTTATAATGAATCCACTAAAAATGAGTTTAAATCCTTTCATAAAGAGGCTTGCATTGTTTTATTGGTGATCCACAATTAAACCATTTTGACTGAATGGGAAACACAAGTCAGATATATGAGGGCATAAAGCAAACACTCTGTAAATGGGGAAGATAAATCACAGAAATGTGAATGACTACATCTTGCAGGAGAAAGAGTGTGAGGTTTTTTTGTTTTTGTTTTTGTTTTAAATTTCAGATTAATCTGAGGAGACAGACATTGTTTTCATTTGTTAGGCAAAGTCCAAGTTGTAGTTGTGCCCCTCACCCAGGAGGTGTGTCCTATACTCTTACATTGTGCCTGTTAGTTAGAAAACACTAATTCCCCTCCCTCCTGCCCTCTCCCCACCCCAACTTGAATTTAGTTGTGTTTTTATGTTGTATGGGTATGTATTTATTCATCTACTGGTTTCATTTTAGTACTGAGTACATTGATACTTGCTTTTCCATTCTTATGGTACTTTACTAAGAAGAATTTTCTCCAAGTCCATCTAGTTTAATATAAAAGACGTAAAGTCTCCATCTTTTATTATGGCTGAATAGTATTCCATGGTATACATATACCACAGTTTATTAATCCATTTATGGACTGATGGATACTTGGATTGATTCCATATCTTGGAGATTGTGAATTTGTCTGAGATAAACATTCTAGTGCAAATATCCTTATGGTAAATGTTTTTATTCCCTCTGGGTAGATACCTGGTAATTGGATGGCAGGATCAAAAGGAAGGTCTATTTTTAGTTCTTTGAGGATTCTCCATACTGCTTTCTAAAGAGGCTGTATTAGTTTGAAATCCCACCAGCAGTGTAAAAGTGTTCCTTTTTCTCCACATCTTAAGCTGCTCAAAATTTTTAAGTCTCTTTTTTATAAGATAGAAAATTGGGTCATTGTGAAAATCCCTTGTGACAATTCATGTGAAGGATGCACATATTGTTTGCATTTCCATTTTTATGCCTGGACTTTTTTTTTTTTTTGAGACAGAGCCTCAAGCTGTCACCCTGGATAGAGTGCTGTGGCATCACAGCTCACAGCAACCTCCAATTCCTGGGCTCAAGTGAGTCTCTTGCCTCCACCTCCCAAGTAGCTGGGACTACAGGCAGGCACCCGCCACAACGCCCGGCCATTTTTTGGTTGCAGCCGTCATTGTTGTTTGGTGGGCCTGGGCTGGATTCGAACCCTCCAGCTCAGGTGTACATGGCTGGCGCCTTAGCCCATTGAGCCACAGGCACCAAGTCTACACCTGGACTTGTAATGCTTGTTATTTTTTTCTTGATATATAGCACATCTTTAAAGTGTACATAGAGTTCATTACAATAAGTTCTAAGTAACAGACAAAAAGCAGAATATTTACAACATGTCATGGAAACAAAAAATAAGAGATTTGTGACCAGTCAGAACAGGAGATGGCTTTGAAAAGCTAGATCAGAAATCATCAGAAGGGTATTAGAATGGAGGAAAATCACCAAGTAAAACTTAAGCAAAGTTCACAGGAAGTTAAAGATTATAGGCAACAAGACATGACCAAAACTAGATAGAAATTGATAAAGAATACAATGCACATAAGAGTTTAAAATGGATTAATTTGTGCCATGTCCACAAGCACCCAAGTCAAATAATTCATCCCCCATGATCTATGAGATAAAGAAAGTGATTAAAACCATTTTAGAGAAATAGCAATGAAAATGTATATGTATGTTATTTCCGTGTCATATGTCACTCATGTTTATTGGTATTTGAAATCTACAATTGGTAGCACTTGGGAACATTTTGCTGAATTTTACCTTTTGTGTGATATATATATATATATATATATATATATATATATATATATATATATATATATATATGTTAAATAAATTGATTTCTTTCTATTAATCGATCTGGCTCATGTCAGTGATTTTTTCTATTAATCAATCTGCCAAGGACGTTGGTCCTTATAGTTTGGAAGTATGTCTTAGGTACATGGTGTATTTGTGTGTGATGGCACCAAGGTATTCTACCTTTGGACCCTTGGCTCTTCCTCATTACAGCATCGGATTTGGTAGGGGATTACCCCCTTGAAGAGTTGAAGGTGTTACCAGACCAAGCAGGTCTGGCCCCCTGTCACTGTCAGCCAATATGCTGAGATGGGGAGAGGCCCACCAAACTTTGTCAGAAGGTCAGCAATTCTGGAGGTCAGTGAGAGTAGCCTCTCCAAGACTGTCCTGCTTGTCCATTTCCAAAATCACAGTTTTATATATGAAAGTCCAAAGCAAAAACCATGTTAACCCTTATCTTAAGCAACAATATGGGCATAATCAAAAAAAAACAAACAAAAATAAACAAACAAAAAAATCACATAATCCATGACCCATGAGAAACAATAATCAGGATGGCGCCTGTGGCTCAAAGGAGTAGGGTGCCGGCCCCATTTTCTGGAGGTGGTGGGTTCAAACCCAGCCCCGGCCAAAAACTGCAAAAAAAAAAGAAACAATAATCAACATAACCCATGACCCAAAACAACACTCCAATTCAAAAATTAATCTCCTCAATCAACTGCCCAGACTACTCAAGATAGACACTTTTAGGTTAAAGGGGAATTTACAAAACAGCAGGAATGGGGGACACGAGGTGAAGGTCACATAGGACCTAACCTGACCAGACCAGCTGTGTCGTTTCAGACCTAGCCTGACTGACTCTAACTCATTCTCAATACATGTGCTCTCAGAGGGTCTGTGACCTTGAGAAACTCTGTTTGATTTGCTTGAAACTGTTCCTGGTTTTGAAATTCTGATTTGAGTGGCCTGGTGTCAGTCAATGTCTGTCGTCATCCTGCCGTGTCTCTTTGGGGAAGCCTCAAGGAATCCGTGGCAGAAAGCAGCTCGGCGGCCTGACCTGCAGGGAGGCCCTGTTTTGCCTACTTCGTCATCTTGCCAAGTTAAAACTCAGGCGCCAGCAGAGTAATGGCACTTGTGTCCGTAGTATAACTTTGTCTCAGCCGACACTGGAAATGCTCATTTAATTCCTCCTTATAGCCTATTGAGGTGTATTTTGCAGAGTTGTATCTTTTGCCTACAAACCTATGGAAGGAAAAAAATGACTTTCTTTTACAATGGTCAAGCAGAGTGATCCAAGCTCCACTCTTCTGGGAGCCACGGTAGAGAGAATTCAGGACCCAACAAGACAGCAAAAGGGTAAAAATTCCTCACCAGTCAGGCTCCCAGTTTTTCTCTCTCTGTGGAATCTGGTTGAGCAGACAATAAAAAAAAAAAAAAAAAAAAGAATGAAAGAAAGAAAGAAAAGAAATCCCTGTTTGTCTCTTCTGCAAGATTTTAAGTAACTAGAAAAAAAGATTTGTGACTAGTTTTGGGGTATAGCACTCTGTAATGTAAATATTCGTTCTCTTTGATCCCTTTTCCTTTATCTTTGTCCATGATCTGTCATAAAGAGGGGTACCAGCTGAGTTCACTCTCAGCTTACACCTTGAGGACTTGACCTATGACCAAATGACAGTGATCTCTCTTGGTGTCTACACCTGGGGGAGGGGGGTGGCTTTCAGGTCAGGTAGCCAGTCTGAAAATGGCTGGAAATCTGAGACTTTTTATTTCCCCTTCACGCTCTTAGGAAAATGTGTCTATCTTAACTTATTTCTGATAGTGTGGGGAGAGATCTTGGGAGGTGCATCTTCCTCGGAAAGGCTATCAGATTAGGTCACTATTAGAAAAGATATACGGATGGAAATTCAAATTGTCAATGGCCAGAAAATGAATCCATTCAATTAGATTCCTGAGATTTTTTTTAAAAATAGATTTTAGAGATCTCTTATTCTAAACAGTTGTCTTATTTGTACTGATATTAAAAATTAAATTAAAAAAGGATACATAATACACAGTAGTGTCTTAGCCCTTCAAAAGAGCAAAATTTTGACATGAAACAATGTTGAAACTTTTTGAATGCTCCTGCTTTCAATTCCATGCAAAATTCACCAGGAAAGCTGTTTAAAATTTCATGCTTTCACCACCACAATTAGGGTTTGATTCCTGATCAGAAAACTAGTCTTTTTGGTATGATAGTTGTGTGATTTTTGACTTTTTGTAGTACCCACTTACTGATTTTTTTTCCTTCCATGGACAGCTTTTGATTTCCTGCATTCTTCCATCTATGGTAAAATACAGGGTTTGGAGTCTTTGTGTATAGACAATTACCTGAGAAATTGAGACACTCTAGAAACTTTGGCCAAACAGAAATGTGAACTATACTTCAATTGTGGCTAGTGAAACTTTCCTTTATTTGAGCTATCTTTGGGTTTGTTCCAGATCTTATGAGGACTGCCTTACATCTCTTAAGAGATGCCTTATGTGTCCTTGATTAAGTCATAACTATGAGTAAAGCTTTTG
The DNA here is from genome assembly GCA_963574655.1 of Perodicticus potto. Lineage (NCBI taxonomy): Eukaryota > Metazoa > Chordata > Mammalia > Primates > Lorisidae > Perodicticus > Perodicticus potto. The sequence goes on along the minus strand of CAUYRH010155542.1, from coordinate 3,240 downwards.
GTTTCACTTAGGAGGGTACCCTTGGCAAAGGTTGGCTTTAGTTAGTCACTTGAGAGGGAACCTTTCATAGAAGAAGATTCAAAAGCCAGAAATAGGCTTGGCGCGTAGCAAAGTGGTTACAACGCCAGCCACACACATTGAGACTGGCGGGTTCAAACCCAGCCTAGGCCAGCTAAACAACAATGACAACTGCAACAAAAAATAGCCAGGCGTCGCGTGGCGGGCGCCTGTAGTCCAAGCTATTTGGGAGGCTGAGGCAGGAGAATCTCTTGAGCCCAGGAGTTTGAGGTTGCTGCGAGCTGTAAAACCAGGACACTCTACTGAGAGCAATATAGTGAGACTCTGTCTCAAAAAAAAAAAAAAAAAAAAAGCCAGAAATATCATTTGTTTCTCCCCGCTAAAATATGCAAGGGAAGAGATTTAAAAGGATTTTTTAAAGAGACCTATGATCAGAAGTCAGCTTAATTAAAGGCTGATATCCAAGTTGTACCATAAAAAATAACTAAAACCCCAAACTTGTATGTGCATGATGGCTGACAAGCCACTAGCTGAGGGTAGTTGTTTACAGTAAACAGTTGTTACTCCAAGTGTTTATATAAGAGAGGCCCCAGTTCAAACAGGTAGAGAAATGTCTTTCTAACAAAGTACGCTGTAAAAGCATCACATGTCCTGGTCCTAACGGCATTTGTCTTTGGGCTGAGATTCATTGTCAGTTCTGTCCTAAGCTCAGTGGTCCAGTTGAAAACCAGAATAAATTAAAAAGCCACCTACTTAGCTTGGTCCTCAAAATACAACATTTTGGTATTTGGCTTTTTATTTTTAAAAGATTTACAAATTTCTTCTAGACCTATCTGTATCTCTCTTTATCAAATTGACTTGAAACATGCTTAAGTTGTCTTTGAACTTATAAAGGCATAAAAAAAAATATATGGTTTCTGTTAAGGTAAAAGTAATTTTGTCTAGTTTAGAGGTTTTTAAAGATTGTTTTATTTTTTTTTTCTTGAGACAGAGTGTCACTCAGTCACCCTGGGGTTGGGGGCCCTGGTGTCATAGCTCACAGCAACCTCAAACTCTTGGGCCCAACCAATCCTCTTGTCTTGGCTTCCTCAGTAGCTGAGACTATAGGCATCTGCCACAATGCTCAGCCAGTTTTTCTATTTATTTTTTTTTATTAGTTATTTTTTTATTTATTTTTTATTTTTATTTTTTTGAGACAGAGCCTCAAGCTGTCACCCTGGATAGAGTGCTGTGGCATCATAGATCACATCAACCTCCAACTCCTGGGCTCAAGTGAGTCTCCTGCCTCCGCCTTCCAAGTAGCTGGGACTACAGGCGTCCACCACAACGCCCGGCCATTTTTTGGTTACAGCCGTCATTGTTGTTTGGTGGGTCCAGGCTGGATTTGAACCCGCCAGCTCAGGTATACGTGGCTGGCACCTTAGCCCGTTGAGCCACAGGCGCCGAGCCTCTTTTTATGTTTTATTTTCCAGAAGTCAAGAAAACTTTTTCCTTTGAGCTATTTATAGCTTACAAAAAATTGAGCAAAATATGCTTTTGTTAACAAAATTTAAAGCACTTTTTCTTTTTCTCTACCTGATTTCTTCAGAATTTGGACAATACAGAGGGTGCAAAAAAAAAAAAAATACACATTTTAAGAAAGGTTAAAAAATACTGGTGAAACTTACTAAATGTAGAATACCAATGTCTTCATACAGCGATTAAGAAAATGCCATGAAGGCTATGTTTAACAGTTCGAGGAAAATATTTCAGATTGTTTATGAAGTCAGCACATTGTGCCCCATGATTGCACTAATGTACACAATTTTGATTTAATACAAATTAAAAAATAAAAAATTTTTAAAAAAGCATTAAATTTGTAACACTCAAGTTGATTGGCTTCTGCAATTACAAGATGTGCTTAACGTGACTTGTATTTGTATTTTATTTATTTATTTATTTATTTATTTTTTGAGGAAGAGTCTCACTATGCCACCCTCAGTAGAGTGCTGTAGCATCACAGCTCACAGCAACCTCAAACTCTTGGGCTTAAGTGATTCTCTTGCCTCAGCCTCCCTAGTAGGCGGGACTACAGGCACCCACCACAATGCCTGGCCTTTTTTTTTTTTTTTTTTCTGCTGTTGTTTTGCCCAGGCCGGGTTTGAATCCATCACCTTCAGTGTATGTGGCTGGCACCGTAACCACTGTGCTATGGACGTCGAGCCAGTATTCATCTTTTATTATTGGTACAAATCAAGTATTGATTTTAATACAGCTTTTTCCTTTCTTGAAATATGTATATGCTTTTTGGCACCCTCAGTATTATTGAATATTCTTAATTTATAGCAATAGAATCATTTGCACAAGTTCAATAAGAATCTGTTTTCTTTTGTTAACAGGACAGAATCGGAGGCAGTGGTTATTTTACCAAAGCTTTAACTGGAGTAACATATTTTCAGATATGACCAGACTTCTTTGAAATACTGAGGTTGATTTTATAGAACTCATAAAAAGCCTTTTGAAAAGATGGACTGATACTTCACCTATGCAGTTCCTTTCCAGGGCTCCTCATCTGTGGTAAAGAATGTCACCTCCTGATAGGTCCAGGAATCCCAAGTTATTGTGGAACCTCAAGAAGAGAGTAATCCACCCGGTCCATGCAGGTGTCACAGAGAGTCGGGTGGCAAATCCTGGAGTTGGGGGCCTCAAGCCTTTTAAAAGTCTAACCTAAAATTCCTCATAACAAATCCAGTAAAGCCAATTTTAAAAGAGTCTCTATAGTTAAGTCACTATTCTTGCTGTGCTTTACACAATAATTAGGACAATTATAATAAGACTAAAACTTACTTTACAAATAAATTGGTCCTATAATAATTTGTCTTTAGAAAAAAAGAGAAAACTAGAGGGGAAAAATATATTTTAAAACCTACAATGTATCTTTTATTATATTCTACACTCGTCCATTGTGTTTGAGGGTTTTTTTTCAACTAGTTTTTTTTTTTTTTTTTTTTTTTTTTGAGTTTTTTGCCGGGGCTGGGTTTGAAACTTCCACTTACAGCATATTGGGCCCGCACCCCCCTCGTTTGGGCCCCCGGTTCCACCCAAATTGTTTATTTTTCATTTAAAAAACCACCCCCCCCAAAAAAATCAAAAAAAAAAAAAAAAAAAAAAAAAAACTAGTTGAAAAAAAACCCTCAAACACAATGGACGAGTGTAGAATATAATAAAAGATACATTGTAGGT
>CAUYRH010155540.1:0-27323 GCA_963574655.1 Perodicticus potto | reverse complement strand
TCAATGGGTAAGAGACATGAACAGAACCTTCTCTAAAGAAGACAGACGAATGGCTAACAAACATATAAAAAAATGCTCAACATCCCTAATTATTGGAGAAATGCAAATCAAAACCACCCTGAGATACCATCTAACTCCAGTAAGAATGGCTCACATCACAAAATCTCAAAACTGCAGATGCTGGCGTGGATGTGGAGAGAAGGGAACACTCTTACACTGCTGGTGGGACTGCAAACTGATACAACCTTTTTGGAAGGAAGTTTGGAGAACTCTCAAAGAACTCAAGCTAGACCTCCCATTTGATCCTGCAATCCCATTACAGGGCATCTACCCAGAAGGAAAAAAGTCCTTTTATCATAAGGACACTTGCACTAGGCTGTTTATTGCAGCTCAATATACAATCGCCAAAATGTGGAAACAGCCTAAATGCCCACCAACCCAGGAATTAACAAACTGTGGTATATGTACACTATGGAATACTATTCAGCCATTAAAAAAATGAAGACTTTGCAGCCTTTATATTAACCTGGATGGAAGTGGAACACATTATTCTTAGTAAAGCATCACAAGAATGGAGAAGCATGAATCCCATGTACTCTATTTTGATATGAGGACAATTAACGACAATTAATGACACAGTGGGGGCGAGGGAAGAGGAGAACAGAGAGAGAAAGAATGAGGCAGGGATGGAAAAAGGAAGAGCAGAGAGAGGGAAGGAGCGAGGGGGGTGGGGTCTTGGTGTGTGCCACACCTTTTGGGGGCAAAACACGATTGTAAGAGGGACTTTACCCAACAAATGCAATCAGTGTAACATGTTTTCTTGTACCCTCAATGATTCCCCAACAATAAAAAATAAATAAATAAATAAATAAATAATAAAATTGTTATGCTGTCCTGATATTCAAAATGGCAGAAAAAATTTAAAAAATAAGAAGACAGTTTGCTAGATCTGGCATCAAATAGAAGATTTATTACTATCTGGAGATGGAAGTTAGGACTTCTAGACGTTACACTGCATGGAGATTGCTAGACTGGTAAAGCCCCCAGAGAGCATGTCTTAATTTAAAAAGAGCATTTAATTTGAGCCAGTGATGATGTCTTTGTATTTGGGGACATGGTGGATGATGGTGGTGCTGTCTGGTGCAAACTCCACTTCCCGATGGAGAGACTTCCAGTGGCGGATGTGTCACGGACCTGTTCTCAGCCCTTTCTGCTCAATAATATAAGCGACGACTTGGAAGTAAAAGTAGAATCAAGAAATTTTCAAATGAACCTAACTTAGAAGTTTTCATACAGCTTTCAGAGCAAGATTAATATGCTCTAAATCAGTGGTTCTCAACCTTCCTAACTACTGCATTGTTACAAATGGAAAAATGGGGTTGTGACCCACAGGTTGAGAACCGCTGCTCTAAATAGATTGGAATAACAAAACAACACTATATAATCAGTAGGATTAAGTGGAAAAATGCTGATTTAAATATAAGGTACAGATGTAGATAATAATGACTGGATATCATTTTATATAAAAATGGGTGGAAGACCACACAAAAATGCCAGGTGTACCAGGAACAGGATAAACAATGTTGCATTAAAAGTTAATTGATGTACTATTGGCAAGTATTAAAGTATCTGATTGTCCAAAGCAAAGTTCTGGACAGAGTTAAGTGTATATAGTCTTACTCCATTTGGCCCTAATCAGGACATATGTGACCTTCTGTATTTATTTCTGCTTGCCATAATCAGAAAGACATTGAAAACTATGAAGAAATTCATGGGAAGGTAGGATTCCAGGAACAACTATTGGAAGCATGGATGTTCAACTGGGAGATGTCTTAAAGAAGAACGACAATGCTCTCCACGTCCTTGAGGGGCAGGGAAGTAGGAAGTGTATTTTCTGTATTTTTCCCTGTACAGGGCAGAGCTAGGATCACTGGTTCTAAATTTTAGGATGACAATTGTGACTCAGAGGACATAGGAAAACTCTAACACATTGAGAGTTAGTATTAACTGCTACATGAGATACTGAGGTGTCTGATAGGCATACGGAGCAGCTGGCTGGAACATCATGAGCAGGCTTCCTACCAAGCATGAAAATTTGGGTGGGATGATCTCAAACCTTGTTTGCCTTAATGCTTTTGTGATTCCTCCTGCCATTAGAGTTATCAAAAAACATTTATCCGTTATTTGTGTGTGTGTGTGTTGATTTGCCATAGGATGGAAGGCTTAATTCTCTAAGGAACTTAACTATTTCAGTATTCTTTAAGATTCCAGGGTCAGTGGGGAATCCGTCAGTGTCGGTACTTAATGAGATATTGCTGGTTCATTTGGACTAGGAAACAGGAGGGAGGCCAGACTTTTGAAGGGGACAGGTTTTGTCATTCTTGTCCTGGGTCTTGACCTCTAGGACTGCTTTACTCATCCTGCTTTGAGCTCTGCGGAGTCCTCATGATGTAAAGAACCCCAGAAATTGCAGTGAGGACCTGGGTCACATTGAAGAGAAACATTGACACACATGAACTAAACTTGTCCTAAAAGTAGATAGATCATAAAGGGGTACTAACCTGGACAGCCAATGATTAGCAAAGCGTGGCAAAAGAAAAAAAAAAAACAAAAAAACCAAAAAAAAAAAAAAAAACCCAGTCAATTATTGGGTTGATAGGTAGACATGGCACATGATCAAAGAGCTTACAGACCTTAAATATGTTAGGGTAGTTCCAACCAGAAATACATGCCATAGTCTAGCATGGTCACTTAAATCCTAAAATTATATTCACCTGGGGAGGGGTGATGGTTTTAAAAGCAGCAACCACTGAGCAAAAAATGGTACTGCCTTTAAATGTTCCTTGTTTATGGGGACATTCAATCACAACTCATCACTTTATAGTAATTACTGAATTTCAATGTGTCACATTTGGACTCATTAAAAAGATACTAATTACACTTTAATTCTGTAATCAAAATAGAACAAACCTGGCAACTGAGTGAGTAAGAACTCTGGATGAGAACTGATGTGTTTGTGTACCCACTGTCACTCACAGAGTGATTTGTTTACGGAGACACAGTGCTAGTTTCTGTCTGCTAAGCTTTCCAGGGAAAGACAGTCTCTTGGCCATGACAACTCTTTCTGAGAGTGTTGTCTAGAAATTTGGTGTGCTACCAATACTATTCTGGGGCTGGTGGGAGAGAAGGGAGGCTATTTCCCTAAAGCTACTGCAATCCTAGAAGACTCTATAATGCTGGGCCTTTGGCAGTGTGGACTGTTCTTGCCCTTTACTGCCATTTTTTTTTCTTTTTTTAGAGACAGAGTCTCCTTTGCTCTCAGTAGAGTGCTGTAGTATCACAGCTCACAGCAACCTCCAGCTCCTGGGCTTAGGTGATTCTCTTGCCTCAGCCTCCCAAGCAGCTGGGACTATAGGCGCCCACCACAATGCCTGGCCATTTTTTGTTGCAGTTTGGCCAGGGCTGGGCTTGAACTTGCCACCCTCGGTATATGGGGCTGGCGCCCTACTCACTGAGCCACAGGTGCTGCCTCACTGCCATTTTGTTTACCTTGTAAATTCTTCGTGTGCAATCCCAGCTTGTTACATATAAGCCATGGCCTTGGAAATGCCTGTCAGGGTCTCTCTCTTCCTCAGATTGTCCTCCCAATCTCCTGAGTGTAGTTAGTGTCCCTTGGGAAACCTGTCTGCCTCAGTCTCTCACATTTTAGCACATTCTCAGTGCCAGGCTGTGGGTGCACATTGGAGGACATCCGAAACCGTGTGTTGTTTCTTGCCAGAATATCGTTGGGATAATTCCAGCTGATAGTGACTCAAAACCAAGTCCAGCAATGGTAAATTACTCTCTGACAATACAGAGGTAAGATAACTTAAAGTTTCTCTTTTTATAACTGCCATGTTCAAATGTCACAACTGAAGCATGGTTAGAACTTACAGTTACGTACGATGACAATTTATTTATTTAATGGGATTTGCTACAAGATTTTCTTTTATTTCTAGAAACTTGTGCTCAGTAACATTGGGTCTGAAGATCATATTGTATCTGTCATTGTTCTGTGAGCTTTGCTATTCCTTTTTGTTTTAGCCCTGCAGTGGCAATAGTTGCCCAGTCTTTATTGCTACTGCAGGGGTAAAACAAGAGGAATGGAAAAGCTCACAGAACAATGTAGGGTAAAACAAAAGGAAGAGCAAAGCTCACAGAGCAATTTACATATATATCTATATATCTATATATATATGTAAATCCAGGTGTTATATATATCTATACATATATCTATATATATGTGTAAATCCAGGTGTTAAATTACTTCCAAAATCATTTTGAAAGTTCTGATCTTCTTTGGCGTGAAGCAATTGCAGGGAAGAACAAAATTTAAAGCTTTGAAGGAAGCTAAGGTCTACCCAGTTTAAACTAAACGATTCTCAGAACTTTTTAAAACAACATTAAAGTTTTCGATAGATTTAGGGGGTACAAATTGAATTCCAGTACATGTATTTCATGTGGTGGTGAAGTCTGGGCTTTGGCCTGTCACCTGAGTAGTGGGCATTCTATCCCACGGGTGGTTTTTATTCCTTCACCTCCTTCCACCCCCGCCTTTTGAGTTTCCCAATTTCCATTATACCACCCTGTGTGTCCCTGTTCAGCTCCCACTTGTTTGTGAGAATATGTGGCACTTATTTTTCTGTTTCGGATTTATTTTACTCAGGATAATGACCTCCATTTCTATACCAAATGCCACAGAATATGTGATCTCATCCTTCTTCAAGGATGAGTAGTACTCCATGGCATGTGCACATGTGTGTGTGTGTGTGTGTGTGTGTGTACACACACATTTTATTTATCCACCCACTGGTTGAGGGGCACTTAGGTTGATTCCATATCTTTGTGATTTTAAATTGTGCTGTGATAAACATGCATGTGCAGGAATCTTTTTGCTAATAAAAAAATGATTTATTTTATTTTGGTTAGATACCCAGTAGTGAGATTGTAGACCAAATGGTAGACCTATTTTTAGTTCTTTAAGAAATCGCCATAAAGGATGTACTAATTTACATTCCCACCAACAGTGGATAAACATTCCCTTTCACCACATCCACGTCAACATGTATTTTTTTTTTTACTTTTTATTAATAGCCATTCTAATGGGAGTAAGATGATCTCTATGGTGGTTTTAATTTGCATTTCTCTGATGATTAGTGATGTTGAGAATTCTTTAATTTATTTGTCGGTCATGTGTATATCTTCTTTTGAAAAGTATCTGTTAACACTATTTGCCTTTTTCTTTTTTGAAATAGGGTCTTGCTCTGTTACCCAGGCTAGAGTTAGTGGATCCTCATAGCTGATTGCAACTTCAGACTCCTGGGCTCAAGGGATTCTCCTGCTTCAGCCTCACGAAGTGCTGGCATTGCATGTGTGAACCTGGACTCACTTGCCCACTTTTTAATGGGGTGCTCTTTCTTGCTGAGTTATTTGAGTTTCGCATAGATTCTGGAGATTAGTCCTTAGAATATTTTCTGTTTATAAATATTTTCTCTCATCCTGTAGGTTGTTTATGTACCCTTTTGATTATTTCTTCTGCTTGAGGAAGCTTTTTAGTGTAAGTCCTGTTTGTCTATTTTTGTTTTCGTGGAATTTGCTTTTGGGGTCTTAGTTATAAATTCTTTGCCTAGGCCCATGTCCGAACGAGCTTTTCCTAGGTTTTCTTCTAGAACTTTTACGGCCTCAAGTCTTACGTTGAAGTCTTCAATCCATCTTGAATTCGTTTTTGTATATGGCGAGAGACAGGGTTCCACTTCATTCTTCAGCACGTGGCTCTCCAATTTTCTCAACATCACTCACTGAACAGTGTATCTTTTCCCCAGTGTATGTTTTGGTCTGCTTTGCTTTGTCAAAGATCAGGTGGTTGTAGCTATATGTTTTTATTTCTGGTTTTTTTATTCTGCTCCATTGATCTCCGTGTCTATTTTTATGCCAGTACCAAGCTATTTTCATTACTATAACTGTGTAATATATTTTGAAGTCAGATAATATTACGCCTCTAGTTCTTTTAGCTTAAGATTGCTTTGGATATTTGTGCCCTTTTCTGGTTCCTTATAAATTTTAGGATTGTTTTGCCTAATTCTGTGAAAAATGACGTTAGAATTTTGATAGGAATTGCATCAAATCTCTAGATTGCTTTAGGCAGTCGGGTCACTTTAACAATATTGAGTCTTCTAATCCAGGAGCGTGAGACATTTTTCCATTTGTTTTTGTCCTCTACGATTTCTAACATCAGTGATTTCTAGCTTTTGTACCAATCCTTCACTTCCTTGATTAGATATATTTCTAGGTAATTTATTATTTTATTGTATTTTTGCAGCTAATATAAATGAGATTGAGTTCCTGATTTGGTTCTCAGCTAGAGCATTATTGGTAAAAAAAAAAATCTTTTTGAATAGGGTATTTCTTTTTTTTATTTATAAGGAACCAAAAAAGGGTACAAATATCCAAAGCAATCTTAAGCTAAAAGAACGAAACTAGAGGCATAATATTCCCTGAATTCAAATCCTCTGGGGTGTGTGTATGTGTGTGTGTGAGAGAGAGAGAGAGAGAGAGAGAGAGACTGCAAGTGAATGCCGCGCCTTTGCTTTTGATCAGAATATGATAGTTCTCGCCTGCATTATGCGTCACAATGCATTTAAATGCCTCCTTTTTATGTTCTGAGTTTTCCCTACTAGAACCACATGCATGTGACCGTGGAATGCTACGTGGGTAGTTGCTAATGAATTCAGATGGATTTTCTAATTATTTTACCTGATATGCATAAAATACAGGCTTAACATATGTGGCTTTACATGTGACTAAAATACTGTCAGCTTTCCTGTCTTCCCTTCTTTGGTTCTTAATACCAAATTTAATTAGATAATCATAGTTTCTGAAGATATTTTTTATAGATTGTCTAAACTGTTTATTGCATGTGATGGACAGTGGGTTACTGTGTATATATTTAGCCAATGAATATTAAAGATAAATTAATTCTTGCACTAGGGAAAATGGGAATGTAAAATGATGGAATTTAATATTGCAAAATGGAATAAAAGATGTGAATCAAAACTGGGCTTCTTAGCTATTTTTCTTATCTTCAGATTGACTCCATAACGAGAGGCTTTAAGCCTCCAGTTGGGTTGGGTATAGGATCAATCAAGATCACATGCCTCAGAGTCGATTCCATCCTGTTTCTTCTTAACAAGAAACTGGAGACAGACGATAGCCTCAGGCTGTTAGTGTTTCATGAAAAGTGAATACAGTCCTGGAATCTGAGCAGATTCACATGAGACCTGCTTTTTCAAAGGAGTGTATCTACTTTATAAATTGTACAAATTTAGAGTAATCACTAAAACCTCCACCCAAAACTGCTTTATTTAATTTACATGACCTTTTCTTACAAAATCAAAGTAGTGACAGTTAAGGTTTGGGGGGCCTGTTTTAAAGTGCCCATCAGAAGCCTCCGTCTCCAGCATCTGCACTAGCCTCTGTGGCCCAGAGTTGGGGCGTCTCCAGCATTTTGGTTGTTTCATATGAACGCTGGACAGATAAACCTAATGTCAGGGCAGTCATTCTTACCAAATCTGGAAGAATACTAAAAACAGAAAGACACTTCATAAAAACCATCTGAATGGGAGGAGTATAAATGTGGTTATTAAATAAAAAATATTACTTTAAAAATCTAAATCTCAACCATTCTGGTCAAAATCTAACTCTGATTCTGAGTTGCTGCCCTGCCCCTTTTATCACCTGTAGGAGTTTGTTATAATGGACTGAATAATACTCTTGTTATATAATTATCTTCTAATCCATTGATCATGTTTGAAGTCTACCTATGATGATATTTGTTGTGGGAATAGTTTTCAATTTTGATATGGTCAAGTGCATTTGTATTTTCTTGTTGGCCTACCTTTTGCTACCCAGATGTCATAAAGGTATTACATTTCCCTCTAATATTTTTAAAGCTTTCTTTTTTAATCTATTTAAATTTACTTTGTTTTTTGCTGAATCCACTATCATTTCTATGCATTTTTTTTTGTTTGAGGAGAATCTATTTTTTTCAAATATTAAAAGCCAATTAATGCAACATCTTTTTTATTTTCCTTTATTAATTCCTCATGTTTCCTCTATAATATGCCATGTTATTCTATTATACATATGGGTCAATTTACAGACTTTTTATCCAGATTAGTGATCTGTGTCTCTAATTGGTGCTTGTATTACTTGCTTTAAATACTAAAGCTCAGGGTATAGTAAGCATCTGGTGGGGAAATACTTTTCTCTGCTTCTTGCTTTTTTATATGCAAACTCTTATGAGTGGTAAAAGTTGGCCCCAAGTTTAGAAAAGGATTTTTTATGCAGGCAAAGAAAATGATAACAGCTCACTGTTCCACCAACGAACAGTGTTGTGGAAATAAAATGAACTGGAAACCAGACATGGGGTTAAAACTTAGCTACTAACTTTGAGATACAAGACAAATAGAAAAAGAGTTACTCCTGCTGAAACTCACTTCTCTTATCTGAGAAATGGGCACAACATTCTTACTTCTGAGGATTCCCCATGAGGGTTAACCACGGTTAAGGTGAATGAGGTACTTGGTGCATAACAGGCATTTGTTAAATGATAAATGCTGTTACTGTCATCATCATCATCATTATGCAGCATGATTTAAAGAACAATGAGAAGTCTCTAACTCAAAATCCCTCTTGGAATATGATTATTGCTGAAATATCATGCTCCAAGTCCTAGGGAAAAAAAAGTAGGAAGTTGTTAATATCTCAGTGGGGTTTAGCAAATGAGAGTTCAAGTTTGATTTTCAGTATCATCCAGGGAATTGGAGTATATGTCCAGGAGCTTTTGCTTCTTTTGAGTAAACTCAAATATAATCTAATTTCTAAAGCGCAGGGGTCTTCTCCAGTTGGTAGACGGAGCCCACGCCCCACGGAAAGAGAATAACGTGCCCACAAAAGAGGGCACCAAGAGATAGGAATGAGGTGTCAGAATGGTCTGAGGCCCAAATAACCGATGTCCTTAGGAGCCATTCACCCTGTCCAGTATTAATGGAACGAGAGGCAGCTGCTGTACTTTGGAACGTGTTGTGATGGGTGAATGCACATAGGTGGGCGTTTGGGACAGCCCCTTTAAAAATCTCTGTGAGAGAACACAAAGGGCACGGAAATTTGTTGGGCAAATTTGAATAAGAACAAATAAATTCTATAGGTGGCTGGTGACGACATGCACAAACCAACCAACCTGGTTCTGTCCTCTGACTTTTCCCACAACCCAGGCAAGACCGCCTGGCTTGTCACGTCCTCCTTTCCGTAAGTCAAGTGGTGAGGGGTCTAAGAAGAAAGTCCTGGAGCAAAGTCAGGCAGGTGGGAAGTATTGTGGTGGCAGCGATGGGGTGGGGACGTGGAGGGGGGTCCCCTTCCTACCGTGGAAAATGCTGGCAGAGTGGGAATTGGTCCTTCCCCTGCCCTGTAACCGTGAGCTGCAACCTCATTCATGACTGCCAACGCTTGTCCTAACTTACTCATGGTTCTTTCTTTTCTTTTTTTTTTCAGTTTTTTCTCCCATATCCAAGGAACACAGAAACCTGCAGTGTTTCTTTTCTGAGACTAAAATCCTACAGAGAAGGAGACAGGAAGTCAACATGGTGCTTCTTTATTTTGAGCAGTATGTCCCTAAAATTGGTGTTTGAGTGGCAAGCTTGTTTAATGAGACAGACCTACGCTGATTACCAAGATGAGGGGGGCTGAAGCATTGTTTGAACTTGTTTATTTTGTTTGAAGGAGATATAGTTGAAGAAAGAGGAGAAAAATGAGAAGCATGTAAATTTATTATGTCCTTGGAGTGAGGGAGGGGAGAGATAAATGAATTCATGTAGTCATTTCATAGTTGAATGAAGCAAAACCGACTCCAGGAGCCCCTCTCAGCAGCACCCCTTTATCATCCCACAGCGAACTGTTTACTGTCCTTTGCATTCATACTCCAGATTTCCGAGCACAAAACGCTCCCCTTTCTCATACTCTTTTTTACAACCAGTTCGAGTCTGTCTTCAGATTGAGCCATACTTAAGTGACCAACCTCCTAGCAAAACACATTCACCCTTGGTAACAGGCCAAGATCCACAGCTGTACAAAAGGCGAGGGTAAAAAAAGAAAAAACGATGCCAAGTACATAACCTTCTCCAGTATACACAACCCTGGAGAAAAGATCGGATCTGTGACCCGGATCAGTGATCTAAATATCATCTTTTAAATTTTTTACTTTGCTTCCCCCTCGAAAGATCTGCTTTTAATTTAATGTGCTAATACAGGACTTCTTATGTTTAGCTGTTTAATATAACTATGTTTAAAAATTGTTGTATATTTTAAAGAGTACAAGAAAGGCTTAGCTATTTAATTTGTTTGAGAATTATCTTCTCAACAAGCATATATTCAGTGGAGCTTTTACATACAATTAAATTTAAGTGAGAAGTAGGATTTTGTGAAGCTAAGTGAGGATTGGAAATAAAGATTCCACATCTAAAAATGGGCTGGCATGCCGCGTGCTACGGTGCATATGTGATTTCCAGATAAACATAACTACTCTGAGGAGGAAAATAATTAAGTAGGGCACTTAAATATGTAGTATTGTTCTAAGAAAAGAAGTTTTGAGTAAAAGTGGTATACTGAATTATTTTTCCTATTACATTAAATGAAATATAATATTATTCTATAATAAAGTTTGCCTTTTAATCCTAAATTACATGATTGAACAAAAGGCCAAGAGCATAAAAAAATACCCTAGATGTTTATAATAGCAAGAGCTAATATATATATATATATATAAATATGATTGAATCTGTAATCTTGAACATTACTTTAAAATACCTTTTTTCAACTCTGATTTTGTAGACAATATCAGTTATACAATTTCAATTCACAACTGACCAAAAGGTAGCATAAAATTCAATCTTGTGCTGATACAAATAAATACAATATAGTAAATTCCTCCAGAATACTTTTTAAGGGAGGATTTGCTCAAATCTTTTAAATAAAGAGAATGCCTTCGCATTAGATTACTTGTGAATGTGATTTCTAAACTGTATGGCCAAAGGACATATCTAAATGTTCTACCAAAGTCAGCTTTAAAATTCATAAAATAAAATTAGTCATTAAAAGAGTTACTGTATTTATCTTACAAATTTAAAAAACCACAAGAGTTTTGGCAAATCAACTGTAATAGAGCTAGATAAATTGCAAGTTTTTTTTGAGAAACAATTTTACTTTGTTGCCCTCAGTGAAGTGCCCTGGTGTCATAGCTCACAGCAACCTCAAACTCTTGGGCTGGAGCGATCCTCTTGCCTCAGCCTCTTGAGTGAGTAGCTGGGACTACGTGCCCACCAAAATGCCCGGCTTTTTTTTTTTCTTTTTACAGAGACGGTGTCTCACCCTTACTTAGGCTGGTCTCCAACTCCTGAGCTGAAGCAATCTACTCGCCTCAGCCTCCCAGAGTGCTAGGATCACAGGGGTGAGCCACTGCGCCTGGAAATTGCAAATTCTATGCGTATTTATAGAGGTGAAGTATTTGAGGAAAGGGTACTAACCATATTATGAAAAAAATGTGAAGCAATCTTTATGTCACTTGATCTTATATAAGCTACCTACAAGAATCTGTTATATTCACAAGCTCTGACAAACATACCCTTGTCATTTTGTGGACATTTATGTTATTTCCACATTTTGGCTATTGTAAATAATATGTTGCAATAAACACGGGAGTGTACATATCTCTTCAAGATCTTGATTTTCATTTGGGGGGGCTAAATAATCAGAAGTTGAATTACTGAAATATAGCTCTATTTTTAATTTTTTTGAGGAAACTCCATACAGTTTTCCATATCAGCGGCACTCTTTTTCACTCCCACCAACAGTGTACGTGAGTTCCAATTTCTCCATATCCTTTTTTATTTTTATTGTTTGAGATTCATTAAGGGTACAAAGAATTAGGTAACACTGATTGCATTTGTTAGTTAAAGTCCCTCTTATACTTGTGTCCCATCCCCAAGAGGTGTGCCATTCACCGTGAACCCCATCCCCCATCCCTCTCCCTCTCCCCACTTGCTCATCCCCCACCCCCCACCATGTATTAGCTCATCTCCTGCCTTGATATTAGAGTTGAGTACATTGGATTCCTGCTTCTCCATTCTTGTGGTGCTTTACTAAGAAGAATGTGTTTCACCTCCATCCAGGTTAATACAAAACATGTAAAGTCTCCATCTCTTTTAATGGCTGACTAGTATTCCATGGTATACAGATACCATAGTTTGTTAATCCATTCCTGGGTTGGTGGGCATTTAGGCTGTTTTCACATTTTGGCAATTGTAAATTGAGCTGCAATAAACAGTCTAGTGCAAATGTCCTTATGGTAAAAGGATTTTTTTTTCTGGGTAGGTGCCCAGTAAAGGTATTGCAGGATCAAATGGCAGCTCTAATTTGAGTTCTTTGAGGATTCTTCGTACTTCTTTCCAAAAAGATTGCATTAATTTGCAGTTCCAGCAGCAGTGTAAAAGTGTTCCCTTCTCTCCACATCCACACCAGTATTTGCAGCCTTGAGACTTTGTGATGTGGGTCATTCTCATTGGGGTTAGGTGATATCTCAGGGTAGTTTTGATTTGCATTTCTCTGATGATTACGGAGGATGAGCATTTTTTTAGTATGTTTGTTAGCCAGTTGTCTGTCTTCTTTAGAGAAGGTTCTATTCATCTCTCTTGCCCAGTGATGTCTGGGCTTGTTGCTTAATTTGAGTTCTCTGTAGATCTTATTTATCAAGCTTTTGTCTGAATCATAATATGTAAATATCTTTTACCACTCTGAAGGTTGTTTGCTTTATAGTTGTCTCCTTAGCTGTACAGAAGCTATTCAATTTAATTAAGTCCCATTTTTTTTTTATTGTCACAATTGCCATGAAGTCTTTTTCATAAAATCTTTCCCAGGCTGATATCTTCAAGTGTTTTCCCCACACTTTCTTCGAGGATTTTTATTGTTTCAAGTCTTAGATTGAATTCTTTTATCCATCTTGAATAAATTTTTATGAGTTAAAGGAGCAGGTTCAGTTTCCAGTCTTTTACATGTGGATATCCAGTTCTCCCAGCACCATTTATTGAATATGAATTCTTTTCCCCAGAGTGTGTTCTTGTTTGGTTTATCAAAGATCAGGTGGCTGTAAGATGTTAGTTTCAACTCATGGTTTTCAATTCAGTTCCAAATGTCTATGTTTCTATTTTGGTGCCAAAACCATGCTGTTTTGATCATAATGGCCTTGTAGTATACCCTAAAGTCTAGTAGGCTGATGCCCCCAGCTTTGTTTTTATTACTAAGAATTTCCTTGGTTATATGGGTTCTGGTTCCATACAAAACAAAGAATTGCTATTTCTAAATTTTGAAAGTATGATGTTGGTATTTTAATAGAGATTGCATTGAATCTGTAGATTGCTTTGGGAAGTACAGACATTTTGACAATGCTTTATCAGATATATAATTTGCAAATATTTTGTCTTATTCTGTAGGTTGCCTTTTCACTCTGTGATTATTTCCTTTGCTGTGCAGGAGATGCTTTAGTTAGGTACAGTCCCACTTGTTTTTGCTTTTGTTGTTGTACTTTCAATGCTGTCTCCAAGAAATCATTGCAAAGACCAATGTTATGAAAATTTCCCCTTATGTTTTCTTCTATAAGTCTTATGTTTAAATCCTTAATTCATTTTGAGTTAGTTTTGTGTGTAATATTACATAGATCTTATCAATGTATCATCTCTAAGGAGTTGGACCTGCATACCACTTTGTATTTTGAAACTGTACTTTTCATATCTATAAGTCTTATTTAAACCATCTCATTTCATAACAATGCTATTACTTTATGATGTTGGATGATAGATTGATAGTAAATCTTGAATTTATAGGACTTTTCTGAAAGAGGAGGCAGGGTTAGATGATATTTAGATGGCTGTGCTCTTATGGAGGCATTAGAAAAAGCTGTTCCCTCTACCTCAGAGTTACATATTATCCATGCAGAGTTCACTTACTCTTTAAATATTCACAATATCTTTCCTCTCCTTCAGAAAAATTCCCTGTTCCTGAGCTTCAGATGCAGCTCACACCAGCCATCACAATCCTGGCCATTCTCTATTGCCTCTGTGGACACACAAGCTCAATAAAGAAAGACCCTACTACGTAAAGAGATCACATACACAGTTTTAAAGACTAAAAAGTTGTATTAAGCATTGTCTAGAAGAAACATGTTATAAGAAGTGCTTTCTAGGATTCTCTCCAAACCCATGACACAGACAGGCAGAGTAGCTGAGAGTAGCTGACCACTGCTTAGAATGCTTTCCACTCAGGACACACATCTATATGAGGCAGCCAGAAATACAAATCCCTCACCCTGGTTATAGCCCACAGACCTTTTCTGAATTTTCACCCATAGTAAAGAGTCTCCTGACATTTCTCACTGAGAGAAATATAGCTTCAGAGTCTTTTTCTAAGGAGAGAGGGAAATAAATAAATAAGCTACCCCCAAATAGTAACGAAATCTAGCACTCCTGACCACTGTATACGAGCTTTATACATGATTTCCTGAACCCACAGTACAGCTCTGTGACTCACATCTGCATCTTCTTCCTCATCCTCACTTGCTGTTCACCATCTGCACATTAAGGAATTGAGGCTTAGAGATTTTCCCAAGATGCATGTTTAGTAATTGGTAGTGCTGGGCTCTAACCCGAGATGCAGACCCCACAGTCAAACTCTTGGCCACTGCACTATTTTCTTTTTAAGGAGTTTCCTAAACCAAGTCAAATCAGTGGTTTTCCAACCTGAGAAAAAAGTCACCCAGAGAGTTCCAGTGGTTATTTCCGAAACGAGAAAGAACTTTTCTGTACTTATCTCAAAATCTGATAGTTTATTGGTAGCACCTGCTTTATTGTACTACCTGAAATTGTGAAGATATTGCATGTGTTCTGAGGCATGACATAGGTTTAGAAATTTATTTTAAGAGAATAATGATATTGGCCAATTTACTAGCCTATGACTATCAATTCTTTTGAAACTAAAAAGAGTTTGACTTATTTCATCATATTTGAAACCATATATTCCATTTTACTAAGCTTCAGATTAAATTAAACTTCTTTTTTTTTTACACGCTATTTAGCTACTAATATCAACAGTATTTCATCCAATCTAACCAGACTCAGAGGGTTTCTTAGTGTGGCATAGGGCTTATGACAAGGGACAATGTGGTTGGCAGGATGGGACATTAGAGGCGAAAGAATATTTTCTTTCTTCCTTGCTTTAAAATTTATCTTCAGGAATTGAAGTTTAAGAAAATTATTTTTTTCTATCTAAAACTAAATATAATAAATGTGCATTATATTTATCTCTGAAGGAGTTTCTTCAGCTCTTTGTGATATGTATAGTTGTTGTATTGTCTTATTGTTATAGATATTGAAAAATCTGTGGTGATTATGTAGGAGCTGACTTTGGAGATAAATGTCAACTTAAATTGGTTTCTCTGGCATTTATTAGTAATTCAATTTTATTCTGTGCAATTAATTATAAGGTTATAAATAATTTAAATAAGAGAGGAGATGCAGTCTTCAGACACCTCCAAATCATCAAAATTACTTTTAAATATGTCAGCCTGCCTTAACAGTCTATTGTTTTATTACATGAATTAAAACCAATAATACTCATAAAACACCCTTTGCTTTCTTTATGAAGATTTTTCCCAGGTCCTCAGTTTTTCTTTAGAAAACCATTTTCTTTCTTGTATTTTGACATTTATCCTTAATGTTTATAAGATAAACTTTGGAACAAAGATTAGAGAGACTTTTCATGAACTATAATCTGTATAGCAATCAAACTTTAATTTTAATTTGGAGAGGATGGAATTACATGTAGATTTTAGTGATTTGATGTATTCAACATATAAAAAGATGTTGACATTAATTTTCCTTGAATTTTTTGACTGTTAGTAATATCTTTGATCTACAGATATCAGATATTGAGCAAACTCGAGGAAGTATATGCCAAGAGATTAAAAAGTATAAATCAAACAGATCAGATAAACTTTGACAATTTTATAGACTCTCTTGTACATTTTGTTATGGAAGAAAAGGGCATTTTCATCATATTTCTATTATGAATTCACTGAATTTTTAAAGTCCTAATCTCTGAAATCCAGTTCCAAAGGAAGTTTTATAGTCATCTACAAAGCCTATCATTGAATGTAAGGGGTGCGTGAGGCATGGAGTTGGTGGAGCTCCTAACCTCTTCCTTCACCTCATTTTAATCTCTCAGCATATTGGACTTTTAACTATTTTAAGAAAGTATGCCCAGATAAAAGGATATTTGCATCTGATTTCAACACATTCCAAGTAGAGAGTAATTGAATATATTTGTTTTCATAATGTCACCATCGCTAACATTTTTTTTACTATTAAAATAAAATTAGCTCAATCTTAAAAGGCTATATACTCTATGATTCCAACTACACCATTCTGGAAAGGGCAAAACTATGGAGACAGTAAAAAGATGAATAATTAGTGGTTACTAGGAGTTGAGTAGAAGGGAGGGATGGACAGTGGAACATGGAGAATTTTTCAGCAATGAAACTATTTTGTAGGACACTCTAATGGTAAACACATGCCTTTGTGAAAGCCCATAGAATGTACAACACCAAGAATGAACCCTAATGTAAGCCATGGGCTTTGAGTGATTAGGATATATCGGTGTAGGTTTATGAGGTCTGACAATTAAGTTTGCAAACTTGCTACTGGGTACTCACATTAGCAGCACTGTACGAACAGCTTGGTAAGGTTTCATAACCTTAGTATTTCAGTGTCTTACAGCTGTGTTCATGTTGACATGTGGTGGTGTCTTGCTGAGTGGTGTTCATTATTGTTGTTGCATGTTTTTGTGTACTATTGTGAGAATGCTGGAGCTTGAATTAGAGCAATGAAGAAACACCAAAGTTCTTGTTAAACTTGGTCAGAGTGGAAATGAAATCAGGGACATGTCAGCCAAGTTGATAAGGATAATACCATGAAGAAAACAAAATGCCATGGATTGAACGTTTTTCTGAGAAAAGAGAAAGTATCACTGATAAAGGGAGGTCAGGGCAGCCAGTGATGAGCAGAACTGATGAAAACACTGCAGAAATTCATGATATTGTGCACCAAAATCATCAGCTGACTGCGAGAAGCATAACAGACTAAGCAAACATTGATAGAGAAACAGGAAAATCTTAACTGAAAATCTTAGCATGAGAAAGGTGTGGCTCTTGCATCAACGCAATGCATCAGCTCACACAGCACTGTCTGTGAGGGAATTTTTAGCTAGCAAACAAATAACGGTATTAGAACAGCCTCCCTACTCACCTGATCTGGCCTCCAGTGGCTGCTTTCTTTATCTAAATATAAAGGAACTATTGAAAGGAAGACATTTTGATGACATTGAGACATCAAGGGTAATAGAACAACAGCTTTGACAGCCATTCCAGAAAAAGATTTCTAAGATTGCTTTGAAGGTTGGACTAGGTCCCAGCATCAGTGCATAGCTGCCCAAGGGGAGTATTTCGAAGGTGACCTTAGTAATGTTCAGCAGTGAGGTGTGTAGCACTTTTTCTAGGAAGAGTTCGTGAACTTAACTGTCAAATCTTCCTATGATTATAATGAATGTACCGCCCTGCTGTGGGATGTTGATAGTGGGGGAGGCTGTGTGCATGGGAAGGTGAGGAAGTATAGGGAAAATCTTTGTATCTTGTGTTCAACTTTCCTATGAACCTAAAACTGCTCTAACAATAAAGTTATTCAAAACAAAATTAGCTTATGTGTAGAGTTCTATGAGGCATAATTAACTTCTCAGAATTTCTTATATTTTCAAAAGGTTGTGAATGAATGATGTGACCTATACTTTTTAAAAATCTAGACATTCCCGGTAGAGTAAGGCTCCACACTGCAACTCCAGTGAGTGAGAACTTCTCTGGAGTTTGTGGGAGGGACTGGTGACATTTCTGGTGTCTGGGACGGGCGATGTTTCTACCTCTGGCAAAGAAGGACTCCTCTGTTGGCTACAGAGGAGATTTGGTTTCCAGGGACTTCACTGACAACCGTGATCCACCAACAAGAGAAGACAGGCTCCTGGGAATGGAAACTACCTTCCTCAAAGTGACAAAAAAGAATTGGGTAGGGGAGGAAGGTCACTAAAATACGAGGGTGTGAGAGGGAAACTCCAGACCTCAAACTGAAAAGCCTGGCTGGTTCTGTGTAGGAAAACTCAGGTGACAAAGAAGTTTGGTAATTTCCAGAGGAAGGGAACTAGGAGGCTGGCGAGATGCCCTCTGTGTTCCCCCCAATGACTGTAGAAAGGGACAAAAGGAGCTTCAGCTTTATTGGAGAAAACAGAACCATCATAAGTATTTTATACTCACTAAAGTAACAACGTTGAGACTCTGAAGACAACATCAGTGCAGTTTTATGTATTATAATCTAATAAGAGTTTGGCATAGGAGTTAATTTTTATTTACTTTGCTATTCTTTCTAGAAACTTTCTTGGCTCTCCCTAGCCACTCCCAAACTTTACACACATTCCACTTTGGACTCGAGAGGTGCTTTCCCTGGGCCTGCTCTGCGCCCAACTCAGTTCTGGCCCTCTGAGCAAGGGCAGTCTCAAGTTCGCATTTAATTCCTTAATTGGTGGGGCCACACCTATGGTGCATCTTAGAAGGGTACAGGTGAAACTTACTAAATGCAGAATACAAATGTCTTCATACAATAACTAAGAAAATGCCACGAAGGGTATGTTAAACAGTTTGATGAAAACATTTCAGATTGTATATGAAACCAGCACATTGTACCTCTTGATTGCACTAATGTACGCAGCTATGATTTAATAAAAAAAAAAATTCCTTCATCTTTCCTGCCTACCGTTAGCTCTCCTAACCAAGGCACTGACTGTCTTTTCTCTTTGCAGGAAGTGTGGTACACAGCTCCTGTGGCAGATTGCCTCGGTTTATCCTGTATTAATTGTGTGGTCATAGGCAGGTTAATTGACCTCCCTAGCTAAGTTGTGGTTTCCTTGTTTATAAAGTTAGAATAACATTTTACACAGCGGAAGTGAAGATCACCTAAAGAAATGCAGGTAAAGTTCTCAGAGTGGTGCCAGTATTTGGAAAGCCCTGGGCAAATGACTGGAGGTGTTCAATACCAAAACACTCTGGAGAGAAGGAGACGGGGCCAGGGATGTCCAGGCTAAGGAGGACGGCCACCTCTGACCGCACTGCTGACGGTATTAGCTTCTTATGGCTGTCAAAGCAAAGTGCCACAAACCAGGCAGTTTGAAACAACTGCTTCTCATAGTTCTAGAGGCCAGACGTCCGTCCAAAGTCAAGGCGTCTCAGCACCAGGCTCTCTCGCCAAGCTCTGTGTTAGGTCTCTCTCAGCATCTGGTGTTTCTGCCAATCCTTGGTACTCCTTGGCAGATAGACACATCTTTCTAATCTCTGCCCTCCCACACGGTGTTCTGCAAAGATCCTAGGTCTAAATAAGGTCACGCTCACTACACATCTTTTTAGGGGACCCAATTCAACTTTTAACACCAAGGAAGTGATTCTCGCACTGGAGAGCAGTTTTCCTCCCTCCCTCCCTCTCTTCCTCCCTTTCCTGGTTCATTCCTTCCTTTTCTCCTTCCTTCTTTTCTTCCCTCTGCTGTTCCATCATACAGAACACTCATCAAATTTCCCGACCTCATTTCCCGTGTTTTAGAGTTTCAGTACTGCTTGTAAAACTTCAGAGATGATCTGTTTGATGGTTGCTGGAAACTCCTATGATCTGGACACTTGACTAAGGTGCCTTAGCATTTTGCTTTATTTTTGTTGTGGATTTTAGTAGACACGTCCTGTAGATGTCTCCTATTGAGCTGGGAGTAGATCATAAGAAATGTTGATTTCTGCATCCCTCCTTTACTAACAACTCGTAACCCTCTCTAATGCCTCTTTAGCCTATGTTTCTGTTTCCGCGTGAAGTCCTTTCTGTCCACACCCCAGTCTATTCCAGTCAGAAGTTTCTGCGTGAAGTCATGAGAGAGAGAGAGAGATAGTTTAAACCACCCCTTTGCCTTAGAAAGGACGGGCATTTCCAGGAGCTGTTACAGGCGGTCCGAAGGTTCTCCAGACTCTTCAGGCTGAATAGACCAAGCACCCTGGAGCAATCCAACGGTAGGGTGGGTGTACTGAAGAAAACAACCCATCCCGAGGAAAAAAATGCAAGTTTTCATTTGCAAGTTACCACATTCCCTTTAGAGATGAGTTTCTAACACACAGTAAACTGCCTGTGAAAAGCCATTGGCAGCTTTATGGAAGACTTCGAGGCAATCAGAGCCCTCCAAAAAAAGGAGGCCTTAACTTGGGGCAGCCCGTCCAGATGCCCCCCAGGACTGATGCTTCCGAAGGCATTGGTGTCCATGACTGGTTTCTTCCAATGTTGACTTCAAAGGTCATGCAAGGTTGGGGCACAGTCACATCGTACCAACACGTACATTTAGGAACTAGAAGGCTGCTCTTAACAAGAAAGCTGGCTGTTTCGTGTTCTTGCATTTCTTTTTGCTCAACAAATTTCTTAATTTATTTTCCTCCTGTCTTCATTTTCCCTTCAATATTTGTAATTTGCATTGACACGCATATTTAAAACATAACAAGGATTAAATGTGATCATTGTAATGCTTTTTATACTGGAAATATATACCAGGGGAAGTCTACAAGAGGAATGATTTGTATGCAGCTAATTGGGACTTGATAGAATCATTCCTAACAATTTTCACTGGGGTTCTTAGAAGGGTGGGCAAGTTCTCTTTGATTTGTAAAATGTGCACTCTAAAATCCCACCCATGTCTCAGTGGTACTCTGTTTCCTCATTATTTAACTTCCCTCCCATATCGATATTCTGCCTTTGTGGATAGTAAGCTCTCAATAAATGTTTGTCGCATAGATCCACCCCCTTTCTTGTCTGTTTACTTCACTGTTCCTCTTTCATTAGGCTTACAAACTCCCAAAAAACAGAAGCCTAAGAAAACAATACACATCTTACATAAAAGTAGGAGTCTTTATAAAATTCTACAGGCAAGTAAAATTATTGTCATTTTAGATACAAGGCAACCAAGGTGAGAAAAGATAAGTAATATCTCAAAGTCAAACAGCGAGTAAGTAGCAGAGGCAGCTTTCATCTCTTATTACTGATACCACTGGTGCCAGCAAAGTGCTTTGTGCAAACAGGGACTCGTTACTACATGGTTAAATGAAAGGATGAAAGGAATGGTGCTAGAAAAGCCTATTTTAAATTTGACTATAAATATAAGGTCCTTAGGAAATAAGGTAGCTTCTGTTCATGCAGTAAGCTGGACAAACATGGCTGGGTAATTATAGTAACAGAGAATAATTGTGCTTATAATTTCCCAGGCACTGTCCTCGCTATGGAAGCTCAGTGCTGATGGAGTTGAGGCTAGTTGGATCACGAAGAGTCTAACATGATAGACAGAGATGAGGCCAGGTTAAGAACGATGTGGAACACAGGTGAACGGCACCTGCCATAAAATGAGGTGGTTACAACTGGAAACCCCACGTCACCCACAACAACCTTCTCTTTAATTCATTAGCTATTATGAAAATTAGAAAATGAATAAAGCCCTTCCTATCCTATGATGGGGCAGGATCAGGTACGTGAAATTAGAAAGTTGAAGCAATTGACAGGACATGTTCTCACATTTGACTTTCAGCAGGAGCAAAAGCATTAAATCCACCCTCCTGCCATGTTTCCCAGGACGCTCAGCAAATGTCTGGCACTGTGCTGATGTAGCAGGGACTCAGAGGCAAACTGAATGACCGGATAAAGAAATTAATATTCCTGAGTTTTTAAAATCCCTGCCAATGGTGTACAAACATCTGTTTGAAAGAGACCTGATCTCAGGTAAGAACCAACCCGCGCTGGTGTTGCTGGCCACCATTGAAGCAGGCCCTGAGCGTACATCCTCTTCACTGGCTTGAAGCTCTGGTATCTGTCGATGGGCGGGGGGCAAGGGGACAGGGTGTTGGCCACAAAATCACTTTGTGGAGATACCTTTTATGTTATCTGAAGAGCTATTCTATTAGCAAGCCTTCCCTCTGTCTTTTCAATGACATCAGTGAAGTCAAAGGAAGCTATTGGTTTTCTATCATTGCCTTGCAAATTTACACAAACTAAGTAGCTTAAAACAGAGCAAGTGTATTATCTTACAGTTCTGTAGGCTGGAGTTTAATGTGGGTCTGCCAACAAGGTGTTGTCAGGGCTCCGTTCCTTTCGGGAGCCTTTTCGAGAGAATCCAGCTCCCGGCCTCCTCCAGCTTCTGCGGGATCTTGGACCCTTCCTGCACCTTCAAAGCCAGCACCACAGCATCCTGCTGACCATTCTTCTGTCATCACGTTTCTTTCCAACCACAGCTGGGAAGGACGCATGTGACTAGACGGGGCCCACCCTGGCAAGCGTGGATAATCCCGAGGCCCACACCCTGAATGACATCTGCAAAGTCCCTTCTGCTGTGTGAGGTGACTCAGTCACAGGTTCTGGGGATGAGGACACCAACACTTGGGGGACCCTTATTCTGCCAAGCATTAGCTAACCCAAGGCGAGGACACTGACAGGTGTTGACAGGGACAGGCAAGTTGAGTATCTTTAAAATTTCTCTTTGTGAATAAAGAGTAATTTATTTCACCTTAATGTAAGGCATTAAATTAGTGTGAGATAACTAGAATGCTTCCAGAATTATTTAGGATTAAGATTGCTGTATATTCCAGTGAGTACTGGAGGCTGCACACGTAACATCTCGTACATGCGCCGATGACTCTGTGAGAACATCTGCAGATTATGGCGTATTAGACGCACATATTGTTTGCTTTTAAAGGACTACCCTGGACAAATTACCTTACCTTTTAGTGTAAAGTAACTTTCCAGTTTTTGCTCTGGGTGGTAAAACTACCCACAAAGGCAAAGCAGAGGTGTGTGTGTCTCTGTTTATGAGTCACAACAACAACAACAAAAAGTTTATAAACACTGAAAAAAATCTGACTCGTAAAGACCTCAGATGTAATTCAAATTGCATGGAGATGTTGAGTAGTTGGTAAGGGCTTGGCCTCCTGGAGCTTGTATTTGAGAGATAAGGAGGATACCTAGGAAAATAGTCATGGGTAGGCTAGAAAATAGCTTTATAAATAACTTAATTTGCTTTGAGACCCTCAGGAAGCCAGTCTCTGATGCATGGGCTTTCTCTGGACACTGGCAGGAGATGAAGCAGAGATGGCAAGGTGAGCAGAGACTCTGGAGCTCCTGAAACAGTCACTGAAGGTCTGGATTTACCCTGGGGAGGTACAAGGCTCAGGCTGTTAGCAAGGCCCTTTTGAAGAATTAACACTTGGGGCGGTGCCTGTGGCTCAAAGGAGTGGGTCACCAGCCCCACATGCCAGAGGTGGCAGGTTCAAACCCAGTCCTGGACAAAAACTGCAAAGAAAAAAGAATTAACACTTGGGATGGAGTCTAGGAGTTGCCTCCTAATGCTCATCTTCTTGATCTTTTCGGGTAACAGAACTCTCATTTTTAGTAAGGCATATTCATGTCCAGTTAAAGGATACATAAACCAGCTGCCTTTGCTGCCAGTTGTGGCCATTTAGCTACAGTTCTAGTTGATGATATGTACATAGAACTGGAACATAAAGTCATTTTCAGAGGGGAAGGGCTTGCCTTCTTTCCCCTCCTTTCCACCTGGGATGTGAATGTGATGGCTGGAGCTCTAGAAGCCATGTTGGAGCCCGAGGATGATGGCAAACCCCTCTAACATCAGAAAGGAGAGCTGGAAGGAGCATGGGCCTCCTTTACATGAAAGAGAAACTAATCTTCATCTTAATAAGGCACTCTTATTTGTTTGTTAATCTTTCTTTTATATGCACCTCAACCTAACCCCAAATCAGTAGTTTTCAACCCTGATTTCACATTAGAAATCTTGGGAATTTTCACAATCAAGGGTGGCCAGAAATGATCCCCAGAGATTTTAATTCAATTAGTCTGAGGCAGTACCTTCTGATAAGTCATAGCTAAAGCTCCCCAGGTGATTATGACATAAAGCCAGACATTGATAACCATAGTCATACACAGATTTGTACGACTGGGGAGTTTCAAGCCAGGAAATTATTCTGGAAGGCTGTTGAAATACCATTGTTTCAATTTAGAACTGCAGGAAATGCATTGGTCACAGATGGTCAGGTGTCTGTGAACAACCCAGGGGAGACAGAAGGCATGAAGGGAAGTGGGGACCCCTTGGTCATCTGTATGGCAATGGGGTTTCATGTTTGGGAAATTTTAAGGGTGGGAAGAACAGTTACTATACAGAGGTGAGTGATAGGAGCAGATGGCTGGGCTGGTGGGAAAAGCTGAGGGTGAATTTCAGGCATTGGGAAATTGGGACTTTCAGGGGGACACAGATGAACAAACAGGTTTCCTCTTCATGGCCCTCAATTGTAGCATGCTTCACAATAGCTTTACCCACACTTTTCTTTAAACTCAGTAACATGCTTGTTAATTTGTTCCTTTTATGACGACTGATTTTTGAAAAGAATGTAATTTTTTCCAGAATGTACAACGAATCTTCCTCTTTTCAAGGCCTGTTGTGGAGAAGACAGCCAATAAAAAATAAACTTTATTTTTTTCAGAAAGCTCTTTTGAATCTCAGTTCTTTCTGTCAAGATACTAAAATCCATTTAACATTCTGTTGTAGGTTGTATCTACTTTGGGAGGCCGCAGCATGCTCTGAACACCCACCAGGCTCACACCTGATTAATCTCTCTCTCCTTCCCATTGTCAGTATTATTTGGGGGCAGTGGTCAAACCTGACTGGCCCTTTGCTGGCTAACATCTTCTCCGGTGCCCCACATACCTTTCTGTCATGATACAATTCACGAGGTGACAGGAGGGTTCTATGCTGTGCCAAGCAGGTTGGCTCCAAAAATACCCCTGAGACAGTATCTGATATATCACTTGTATGCTTCTAGTGAAAACTAGGAGAGACATTTTGCTACCCCCACTGCCAATAGGGCTTTTACCCCACAGGGCTGCAGAAAGATAGTGGCTTTTGAGGTAGCTTTGTAACTTGAGCTCCCAGCCCCTGCCTGGATCAGCCTCCCTGGTATCCCAAGGCCAATTCCTAGTGAAAGAGAGGAGCCATTGCCTGAGGCTCTTAATCCTGACTCACTGTTAAAAAATAGTTGCCCTTCTGAGAGAGTTTAGCTCTGAGACTTTCCAGGAATATCCTTGGTGGTGCACATCAGGGTAGATGAAACCTGCCTAGTACCTACAGTAGTGTAGGTTTCGAGATGGACTGTATTATGGTCCATTATTTCACCTCCAAGAAACACAGTCAACAGCGTCCTTTCTGATTCACCCGTTCAAGTTTCACCTTGCTTAGTTTATTGGTGTTGCTGGGAAGGCTTCATCTGTTTCCACCTGCAGGATTTCATGTTCCTTGATTTTTGTGAATCTCAAAACTTTTGTAATGATCCGTGTATAAGGAGTAAGCTGCATGGAGTGGTGCCACCCTTTTGAAAACTGCTCTAACCCTCCTCTGATAACGCAACATGTGCTTGAGGTTCAATGGGATTAAAATGAAAAGTTTCCTTTTCTTTCTTCTTTTTTAAATAAAGCTTAACTTAATGAAAATAGCCTTCATTAGATCCAAAAGATATCTCCATTTATGTCTCCATAAAGGAGACATCGGGCTGGCTTTCCATCTTCCTATTTTATTTTATACACACATGCTCATGCACACTCATTTGCTTGAATATCATATTGTTTTGGTTAGTTTAAAAACCGGAAGAGTAATGCTCACATTTGATCCAGTACTCATAATACCATAGGCTTATGATATGCATGAATT
The DNA here is from genome assembly GCA_963574655.1 of Perodicticus potto. Classification (NCBI taxonomy): domain Eukaryota; kingdom Metazoa; phylum Chordata; class Mammalia; order Primates; family Lorisidae; genus Perodicticus; species Perodicticus potto. Next base: position 1,313 of record CAUYRH010155540.1, on the reverse strand, counting down.
AGACACCGACTTTTAGGAAGTCAAGTGATTGTTTCCCAAGCAGGGTTACCAAAGGTTTGAAAGTACAAACGCGACTTACACAGAAGTCAGATCAATGAGAAAAAAAGTATGTTTTGTGCGTGGTTATCAGGCTAAGCGCATGAATGTACTTGGTTTTATTATGTCAACTGAGCATTGAGGAATCTTCCAGCTTGCTGAGAAATTCCTTTCAATATGGGGATAGCAGGGCCAAGGAAATCCTTTCTTCTTTTTCTTTTTTGTTGTTGAAAATCATTCTTCTGATTTTTTTTCTTTTTTTTTTTTGAGACAGAGTCTCAGTATGTCGGCCCCGGTACAGTGCTGTGGTGTCACAGCTCACTGCAACCTCCAACTCTTGGGCATAAGCTAGTCTTTTGCCTCAGTTTCCCAAGTAGCTGGGACTACAGGCGCCTGCCACAACACCAGGCTATTTTTTTTTTTTTTCGGTTGTAGTTGCCATTGTTGTTTGGCAGGCCCAGGCTGGGTTTGAACTTGCCAGCTCTGGTATATGTGGCTGGCGCCCTAGACGCTGAGCTATAGGTGCTGAGCCAGTTCTGATTTTTCTTGAAAGAGTAATTCAATGTTGTTTTATTAGGGATGTACTGGCATGCTGGCTGGAGTCCTTATTTTTTATTTTAGTTTTTAAACTACTTTCGAATATTTTAACCAAACAGGTTAACTATGATCATAGCAACAAATTCAAAGTGTAATAAGATGTACAATGGGACAAGCCAAGTCCTCCATAAAACCCCACATACTTCATCTACTGTGTCAGCCATTCTGAATGGTTCCTTTTATAGATTTTTAAGAAATTGTCCATGCATGTGTAAGGGTTGTGGATTTACACTCACTAAACACCAGAATCATAATCGTCTTTAACTTGCTGTTGTTCTTTCATCCTGGCTGTGTTTCTACACAAATGTTTATGTAACTACTTCCTTCCTATAACAGCCTTATAACATTATAATCATCTGAAACTACCAATGGACATTTCTGTTGTTTATGGGTTTATTTAGGGTGGTTTGTTTCGACTGCTACAAAAAATGGAAAATGCAATCTTAGAACATATTTGTCTTTGTTCAAGACGGTATTTGCCATCTGGTGAAGGATTTAGTAAAAGAACACAGGGTGAAAATTTTTATTTATTTATTTATTTATTTTTATTGAGATGGAGTCTCACTTGGTGGCCCTCAGTAGAGTGTCGTGGTCATAGCTCACAGCAACCTCCAACTCTTGGGCTCGAGTGATTCTCTTGCCTCAGTCTCCCAAGTAGCCGGGACTACAGGCACCTGCCA